>JAVCKV010209907.1:0-16504 GCA_032274145.1 Herpochondria borealis | reverse complement strand
ATAGATCCATTTCTGACTGAGTTTCGTCGGGACCATCTCTAGGTTGAGCTCCTGTGTTTGTGACATGTATGCTTCGCCGTCTTCTCATGGCGTCTCATTTGCACTTCTTGTCCAAATATCAAGCGAACCATTGCATGCTCCAAATCCAAAGGTGGTGCACATCCCGGGCCAAATAGATTCACACGATTTGTAACATGAAGATGGACATTCGTGTCCCTTGGCGTTTGGAACCGTGAACCAACCTCCGGCATTGTCACTCTAAAGTGGCATGGCACATTTCATATATCATTCTCGCCACGTTAGGCCATCTCTCAGAGATTTGGCATTAGGCGAGCAAAGATGTTGTGGTGTTGGGGTAAGTCTAGACTTTTAACGATGACGCTCCTCGACGGTGGGCCAGAGAGTGTGATAATCCCTTACGACGGTATAGACACGTGGGTGAAGCCAACGATGCCAGTGCTAGAGTAGCTCCCGGAGAGCAACGACGGCAGTATATGGTAGTTTTGGCTACAATACTTCTTCTAATACTAATAGTTCTTGAAGTGCACGACTGTTCTCTTTCCCCAATATGTGCTGCTCCACTTGCGTTATCTTGAATCGTTTCGTATTTGCATCTTCTCCCCGGCATGGCTTGCCTGTCATTGGTGTTATTTTTCATGGTGCATCCTCAAACTCCAGCTTCGAGGACAGTTCTTTGACCTGCCGCTCCGGGACGGTGATCTGATATGAGAACGACGAAAGCTACAAATCACTATCGTTATGGCAATCGCATAGGATATTTGTGTGCTGAACGCTGTTATATTCTAACGTAGGAGTCTCTGCGGCTGATGGTGAGCAGAGTGCGCATATACATGCATAGCCATTCATAGTTTCAGCTGTCTAACTGAACGAGCTAGAGATGGTGCCTTTCAATTTGATTGTATCGACGGCGAAGTCAGGCATTGCACTGCATTGATTAGAGATAGAGTCTTGCTTTTTCAATGTTGAGATTGTGAGAGGAGGTTTCGGAATCAAAGATGCGTGCGTTGCGCTATTTACTAATGTCTCCATTTTGTTGTTGTGCTGCATGGTTGGCAATTTGCTGATAGCTCTTCATTCGAAGCCACGGAGCATCCCCGTCAAACAAGTCGTAGTCTCCCTCCAACAAATCTGCCAAGAACAATCGTGCAGCTTCAAAGGTACCAACCTTTCGCCACGTTACAGAGTGTTTCCGTAGCTGATGACCTGCATTTGCCTCTCCATCGAATCCTCTCTCCTGATCTAGCTCTGCCAATGCTCTGCGGCTCAATTTGACCTTGCGAGGATAACCATCCTCATCAGGAGATGTATATCGTTTCTGTATTCGACGAGCTTGCTGCCATGTACCATCAATGACAATCAGATCCCATCCTCCTTCTTCACTACAATCAGCTTCTTCTTCCATCAGCTCCTCGTATGTTCTAGACGTTTTCTCATCCGGAAACAGCACCAAACACTTGGTGCGGCGATCCCGCAAGGCGGTCTCCAGCTCCGCCATGGAATCTTGATATTCAGAACCAATTCCAGCCACTACCAAACGACAGCTTGTTGGGTACGATGAGAGGATGAGTTTCGCTGTATCGACAGCCATTCCAATCTCGCGGTGATGCATGAGCAAAAAGAGACGATTCAAAGAACTTGACGACGACGTTGGCGTTTCTACAGGAGGAATCGACTCGCAAAAGCAGTACGGTCGTTCCACCCAGCATCTGGAACACACGTCATTGTTGCGCAAGGTCTGTAGTCGATCCTTGAGATGATGTGCGACTCTCAAGACTTCTCGTTCTTGCGGAGGCAACTCTTGTACTGGAGTGTTGCTGCCATATTTATTCAATACTCGATTCACCGTCACATCTACTTGACTTAGAAAGTCAGTGCTTGTTGTGCTGAGTGCACTGATTGAGGCAGTTAGAAGAAGAAGCAAGAGCACACTGCATGGTGACAACGCCATTGTCATGTCGTCTTTTTGGTTGAAGAAAAATGGCTGGAGCAGATTTTAGCCATCAAAATGTGCTCCCCAGCGGTAATGATTACCGCGGGGGAGTAAATACAATCAGCTCACTATTTGCAGGATACATTGTTGATGTACAAGCTGCTGAAGAACAATCCCAAATCATCGATACTGGTACAGTGGTATATAGTAACGATGTCGATCAAGAAGAAGACAGCCGCACCGCTGCGTGTGTGTCGATCAAGGTCAACAATCTGACGCCTTGAAGGACAACTCGCCATGCTTTTGAAGTTTGTCTCCATGCAGAGTGTGTAGTGTTCAAGGGAGCGTTGAAGTAGCTAGCACCACACACCACGCGGTTCGACCCCTCATCTGATTGTGTCTTCCTCTTGCGCTCGAGGTTTGATCTGAGATTCCTTGTAGAGCATTGGCGCTAACTCCTATACGGAACCTACCATCCACTGATGAGTGCACCTTCAAATAGACTCGGTGCTGCACTTTAGCTCGGTCAATTTTATTGTAAACTGCGGAAAAGATCCGTGTCTTATCTACTTGTGGTGGTGGTGGGGCATAGAGAATGCAGCCAAGTCTTCGTGGAGCTCGTTTGGTGCTGGCGACGCCTTTCTCGCCGACGGTGGTCAACCTAGTAGGAGAGCACGAATTGAGAAGAGGATCTAGTACATTTTCTTTTTCAGGCGAGTTGCAGGTGTTGAGTTGCCTTTTGTTGACTTCGTGTTCTCGAGATTACGGTAGTGTCAGCAACTTCTATCGACACTTTTTACTTGCTAGAGTATGATACATGGAATAGAAACCGCTGACAAAGATGACACACAAATATACTTATCATACGGCAAGTACATAACCAGCTTGCACCCCATGAGTTGCATTGGTTCTAAAGAAGACGCTAGTGTACACTGATGCATGCTTCTGCAAGTCTTACACGACTCCACCCCTTCTTCAAGCGGACCATCAATGACGGGGAGTTGAAGATTTGAGACGATGAGAGGGAGGAGGAGGAGAAGGTACACAGGTTCAGACTTCTGTAAGTCTTGCGCGACTCCACCCCTTCAAGCAGATCATCGCTATCTACTTCTTGAGCTGAGGTTGATGAACTATAAACAATAGCGGCCGTCGCGAATGCTTGTTCAGTGTTCGTGTGGGATGAAGACACTCTATCGCAGCTGATTTCCAAGGGTTTCAAGTGGCTGCAGAGACAGCCATCGCAACACCCTTCCACCGCGCCATGCAGGGAAATTCCGCATGGTTCGCTGAATGACATTGGCGCCATTTGCCTCAATGACGACTCTCTGATTTTCTTCGTCGTTCGCAGCCAATTCTTCCAGTGCGTAGCACCCCCTTCGTTGGACATCTACATTTTGTTCATGCTGTCGCATGGCTTGCAAAATAGCTTCAACACCAATCGGGCGTTGATCGAGGGGCAGATTGTCGGCTAATTCAAGACCCCATGCTATGCACCATCTTCGTTGTGGTAGCCAAGGTTGGAATACGAAAGTAGATTTGGCATATTGATCTCTCCCTGTAATCGTGAGTTGGTTCTTGGAATTTTTGCGAGCCAAGTTTTCCAGAGCATAGCATCCCATCTCTTGGACCTCTGCCTGCCGTTCATGTCGCCGCATAGATTGTAGAATCACGTCAATGCCATTTGCATCTCCAATCCAATTTTGGTTCTTAAGATTGTTGAAAGCCAAATATCCCAACAATATACATCCTTCATATTGAATGCCAGCATCATTGAAGTGTTGGCGCATGCCGTGCAATATCAACTCAATTCCGTTTACTTTCGCAATGACATTTTGTACTCGGTAATCACAACGAACCAAAACTCTCAGCAACCACCAACCATCGGATAAAACACTGGTATCATCATCGTGACGCTGCAGAACTCTCATTGTTTGCAAAACAAAGTCGCTGGCCACTCGGGTCGATCCCAGATTGTCGTAGAGCTGACCAACAAAGGCACATAATCTCAATTGGATACTACTGTCGTTCAGATGGGTCTCCATAATATTTGACACCACATCGACAGCACGATTCAGAACGTCTTCCCCACTGAGCTGTCTGTCTTCGTTAATGGCTCGATAAGAAAGCTCATCCAGCAGCGGTTTGATTTCATTCACATCCATCGAGGGTTGGGTCAAATGGGATAACATCAATTCGACCGATGTCCCACCCACGTTTCCGAGCCCTGTCACAGTAGACATGTCGCCGTGCTCGACAGCAATCTCCAAATTTGTCAACATCAGAGATTGCGTACGGCGTGCGCGATGATTCGACCTGCCCTTTCGGTCGACGGGTATCTCGCCCACGTTTCTGAGTCCAGTCCATCTGTTCCCATGATTGACAGTGATCTCCAAATTTACCAATGCCACACTAGACGCATCAACAGGATGAGTGATATTCGGCTTGTGGTCCTCTACCAGGTAGTCTTTTTGCATCCACGACAGATTGGTTGCCTCCCGTGAATGATTTCGCATCGTCTAATGATAGCTTGTCAAACACAACACCCACGGGAGCATCAGCGGGGAAGATGGCAGTGCTTTCCGAGCTGTCGTGCCTCTGCTCCTCCGTGTTCGCGAAATCTGGCAGAGTAGAACGCCTCCTCTTTTTGGTAGGAGGTTCCACTGAGAGGCTTGTGTTTACCGAGCGACTGCGTTTCTCGCTCGTCTCCAAGTCATCCCGCGAATCCTCAGTAGTACCTGATACTTTCCCTGACTCGTTCGACGCACTAAACGTGCCAATCGATTTATTCGAAATGGAAACTGTGCCAATCCTTGACGTGATAGTGCTCACCAAGGAGCGGTTTCTCAATTCTGTCGCTTTTTCATTGACATCAGCCATGGTGTCCTTGCTATCCTCACCCACGCCAGCACGCTCCCAGTCCTGACGAGTGGTAGCCAACTGAGCACAAGTGGTGCTATTGTCGAAATAGTGTTCGGAATTTTGTGCTGGCACAGGATGTGCAGCTTTGATATGCCCTGCGGCAACCTGCATTTTCCCTCTATTTTCGTCTATAGACCTCTGGCTCTGTTGCTCTCTGGAATCTTCCTTGACGATATCCTGGAGAAACGCGTGAAGCGCAGTGTTGGACATATCAATACTCTGTATATCAGATGAGAGCTTGGAAGACTCAACGCTTCGTTCAGCTTCATCGTCAATGTGATCGCCATTCTGTTCAACCACAATGACGCCCTCTGGCTGAGGTGTATCAGCATGATCTACCTCACTGTCATTCTTCTCCTTGGTGTCGTCATGAGGCTGACTATCTTCTTCCCCAGATGGTTCAGGTTGTAGACGTGTGGTGGACAATGGACGTAGACCCCCCCTCCTGATCAACATATTGAATCGCTCATGAACCACCTTTCGAACCTCTTTGGTGTTGCTGTTGAAGCCGACCCTGGCTACCCATTCATCATCATCGCCCTTCATCATGAATCTCACTCCCTCTTCAGTTGGCATCACCTCGTCAATGACGGTCGTGATGATCTCGCTTCTTGACCGAATGAATAGACCGTTGTGGTCCTTGCTGTGAAAGCCAGTCTTTTGAGGGGCAATGGCGTACTCCGGAGCATTCTGTTCAATCAAGTGATACAACTGTTGGCGTTTTGGATGATTATGAGGGGCTGTTCTCCCCATTGGGAAGTCTACGTCGCTCAAGTCGTCACTCATCATTCTGTTCTCGCGTCAAAGAATGGGAATGAACATCAATCGTTTTGTGTCTTGCATGCAAATTTTCCTCTGGAGAACCGGGTTTCCGGGTCTCTTTTCGTGAACCCGTGAACAAGAAAAGTCATTCTGGATTCATTCGCCATGACCGATACTGTAAGACAAAAGAAGTCGACGGGCAACAGAGTCTTTCAGTCAGAAAGTCTCATGCTGAGCAGGTGAGGGTGTTGTGAATCTCTTACAAGTCGATGTGATGGAGGTATTGCGCTGCGGCGACAACATGGTAGTGTTTTGCAATCGATAGGGAGTGTTGTGTGTCGCACAATATACAGTACGGCAGTTAGCACTCTATATTTTGTATGACGTGAGGCAGTTGTATCACTCCGGGTTATGTAGTACCGTGCGATGGAACAGGTAATAAATATTTAGATGCAGAGGGCTCCTACCGACCGTGTCTTTTCGAAGCGATCTCAGGTTTTCGGGTGGAATTGATTACCACCGTTACAAAGAATCAAGTTCAAGCAAACCTCTTGTCACCATGAGTGATCATCCCTTGGATCAACCGCCTAGTCAGAAGCGAGTTATTAAGACCGTGTCTGCACCAACAGGTATCTCAAGTTTTGGGATGGAATGGATTGCAAAGAAGGGGAGTCAAGTTCTTCACAAGACAAACAAGATCGCCCACAACCTTGTCACGATGAGTGATTTGCCGCCACCCAGCAAGAAGCGACACAAGGCCATGCCAGCACCGACGGGCATCTCCGTCTTGCTTGCGGAATGTGTTGAGCATCGACTTGGTGATTTCTTGGAGAATCGAGATAAGGGTATGATGTCCATGTCATGCAAAGACCTCTATGAACACAAAAGCAGCGGTTTGTGGAAGTGTTTGGATTGCAGCGAGCGCATATCTAGCTGCAAGTTTTCTGATATGGAGAAGTGCGTTGAGTGCTGCAACGTATGCTGTGGCCGGGACAAATGCATGAGTAGTTTCACAAAGTGCTCCATGTGTGTAAATGCCACCTGCGCTGCCTGTTGCTCGTTTCAACGTTGCCAAGAATGCAACAAGAATTACTGCGACGATTGTTGCTATGGTGACGCCATGAAA
Organism: Herpochondria borealis; assembly: GCA_032274145.1. Taxonomy (NCBI): domain Eukaryota; phylum Rhodophyta; class Florideophyceae; order Ceramiales; family Ceramiaceae; genus Herpochondria; species Herpochondria borealis. The sequence goes on along the minus strand of JAVCKV010209907.1, from coordinate 9,746 downwards.
GGAGGCTGCGATATGGGCGGTTGTTGTTCAGATTTTACTTGTTGTGTTGAAATGGATCCGTGCGGAGAGTGTCAGCGAATCAATTGTGCTAATTGCTTTGCAATGGGTGGATACTGCCATCGCTGTGACAAAGGGTTTTGCTCCTCTTGTGCGGGCCAATTGTCAGACTGTATTTGTGAGGACTGTCGAGAGGACAGCGAAGACGAAGAAGAGGATTAGTCTTGATTCGTTGCTTATTTTTCTATCTTGCTTATTTTTCTTTCTTTCTCGGCTAATATGAAGATGTCTCCTTGCTTACATGGATAAATAAAAGCGCCTGAGACAATTCCTGCAAATCAAGAGCATGATGAAGACAGGAGAGAAAATGAACACAATATACAAAAAAACGAGATTCTAGCTCTACTTGTACCTAGCATGGATAGTCTATTCGTTTTATTGGACCAGTGAAACAAGAGTGAAGTGATCTCCGGTTTTCGAGTATTATGAGTGCAAAACCTCTTGAGATGTGATTACCAACCGCCAGGTCTAGAGAGATACCAGCGGACGGAGCAGCATCAGTACCCGAGTAGGGTATTGGACCATATGATAAGCACTCCGCTTTAGCCGACTTGCACATAGTACGCTGTGTATGATGGGAGAGAAACTTCCAGGACCTGGACATTGTGGAAGGAGGACACACACTGTAGGCTTGTCGCAGACTAATTATTCCCTACATAGGAGACCTGCGTTGAACGTGGATACTGCTGTAGGGCTCTGGCAAGAGTATCCATTACCTAATAGATCCGTCGATAACGGTAGATTGACACTACCGTAATATGATACGGACACATGTAGGAAACTAGAATAGCTAGACCTATTCATTCCTGTGCCCTTGGTTCGCAGTCAAAACAGTCCGACAACGACTATAGTGGTGTCTTCGAAATTGGCGTTGCCGCGTTTTATCTAGGTTAGACTCTTGGATTAAAAACAGTTTGGGCGCAGTTGTAACTTTTGTGCACCCTCTTCATGCGTCTCTCCTTGCGATGATTGCTGCAAAAGGAGATTTGCTCCATGTACACCATTAGTGGATCACGTTGCTACACCGCAGATGTACTTCTATCTAATTGAATTGTGGAAACCGTAGATGTACTACTAACTAATTAAATCATGGAAATGTAGTGTGCGGGAGGATGGTTTCTTCATCGTCGTTCCCGCTTGACGCACACGCCGCAAAAAGAATGTAATGAAATATATATCAAGCCTGGAGGGATCCCGGAGTCACTGACTAGACAGTCGTTTAGGGGAAAATCCCATGGTCCACCAAACGGAGGTCGCCATGATGGCAAACACTGCCGCCATCCATTTGCCGTGGATTCCAACAACAACAGCAACAACAAACTCCAATGCAGAAAAGCTGAGCAATACGGGTAGAAGAACAAGAATGAAAACTGCGCGAATCACTTCATTGTTGTGCCCCGTTGCCCATAGTGCCACCTTCATGGGACGTTCCACCCACACTGATAGTCCGCTGGTAGGGTTGCGCCCTTCCGTGGGACAGGTCGACCAATAGTAGCAAACCAATCGATGAGGAAACTCAAATGTATGGGCCAACCAATGGTATGATACATCCATCAAACCAAACACCGACATTGTAGGGGACTTGGAATCAAATCCAACAAACGAAGAAACAAGCATTCCATCGTTGGGAGATTCTCCGTGAACCAGAAACCTTCCCGAGGGCGTAAAGGGAGCAAACATGCCATCACGGATAGTAACGCCCTGCCGGATGAATGTAACTGATCGACGCTCACCACCCGCCGTGACAAGATGGTCTCCAATCTCCAAAGACTGGGCAGGGACAGACTTGATATTGTACGAATCCACTGCTTGATGCACAAATACAAGGTGATTGGGAGACACGTGTAAGTTAACCTTCTGATGCTTTCCATCCGGGGTAGCATCAAGGACGACATGGATGAATTGGTTGGACTTTCCATCTGGCTGCCAATGAGCAAAGCTGTACACAGGCTCAAATCGGTTTGTCTCGACAGCAATCTTGTCACCAATCTTGACCTCCTTGAGAGGGGTAGCGCCCGCATTCTGAACGTAGACAGTCGTGCTGCCTGAAAAGCACACAACCAGTGTTGGTGGGGGTGGTGGCGGATCTGGTAAGAAGCTCTCCGCAAAGGGCTGTTGTGGCTTGATGATTTGTATAGGAACGGCCGAGGGAAACATGGTCATAAATGGACTGGGCGTAGGAAAGGAGGGTAGCAAAACCCCGCCCGGGAAAAGTCTGAAATAGGTCGATTCACGGGCCCATTGTTGAATATGGTTTTGAGGACTTCCGCCATAAAGAAAATCGACCAACTCTCCATTGACCGAAATCTCATAGTCACCGTCATTCATCAACCCATGTGATGAAGAACTGAATATCATGAAGGAGTAACCACTAACTTCGATACATTTGTCAACAAACAACGTTTCACCTGCCATGCCGGGATGAAACGTAGTCATGCCCGCCACCAGGCTAGTTTCGTGGGTGAGAACTACTTCACCAATAGATGATGGATGCTTCTCCACCTTGTAGGATATATCTTGAGGCCATTGACCGAATCGTAGCTTCAATCGAAATCGCGCCTCATCAGGTGGGCAGGTTTGAATGCCGCCCGAAAAGTAGTAGTTTGTGTAGGTCGACACAATAGGAGCCGACGGAGTTGACTGCACAATCAACTCATCATTCACTCGGAGCTCAAATCCATCCCCGGGAGTGGTGAATGGGGCGTCTGGAAAGTAAACAACAAAGCGATACAATGAATTGCGGTCAAGGCACCCTTGACGAGTTTGAATCGTAGAGATGGTATTTTGATTCAAATTCAACACATACTCCTCCTCCGCATCACTGGCAGCACCCAAATGTGTAATGGCAATGTTGAAACCCTTTGGATTTCCACTGTAGATGGCACGAATCCTGTAGTGAATTTTGTTCGCGCAAAGGATGTTATCCTGGAGAGATCTACTCTTATCTGGAAGATCTTCGTCTTGTTCTTCTGTAATGATCACATGATTGCTTTCGACAGCAACTACAGGGACCAAGAAGAAGAAGAGAAGAGCAAGTAGCAACTTGACGTTTGAGAAGGACGTCATGCTGAATTGATTGGAGGTGGGCATGGAGTCTTTTATTGATTTCTTCAGAGAACATGCAGGAACAACTCTGTCTACTGGTCGTGATGTTTCACCACACGACTGGCTGAGCGTGCACTCTACCGGTGTATGGATAAATCTGCCAACATGGGTGCTCTGCCATGTGTCAGTCGTGTATGTCTGGTAAGTTTGAATCTTCTTTGTCTGTATATTAGTAGTACCTATATTAAACATAGAGTATTCCTTGTCCTATAATCAAACATTTTGCACGAGTAACCACAGCACCCGGATATGCCCTGGGGCAGGATTGCATACCAAAGTGACCGTAGAAATGCCGTAGAATTATATTGTAGATAAGGTGAGTTTTTGATTCTTCATGAACATATACTATAAATCACTTCCGGGTATGATTGTAGATAAGGTACTCATGTGTTTTGAACACCTACTCTTTATAGTGTTACAGAACTGCTCTTGTCACCACTGGTCAACTCATGTTCTTTAAAAAGTACCATGTAGTGTAGATTCCATGTTCTCTATTTTTTGGTAGTGTCCACTTTCGCGGGACTGTGGACATTGATGCTATCCTACTTGGACCAGCCAGTCACGGGGAAAGCACCAAAACTACCCAACTACCGAGAATTAGAAAGGCTGGCCACACTGTACTCGTATATGACAAATACTCCTTTGAGAATGGTCTTTACATCTGTGACCGTTTGCTGTGCCATCAGTTTGGCGCAAGCCTTGTTTTACGTGATTGCGCCCTGGCTGCATACATTTACTCTGTTGCATACAAATGCTCTCTTCCCAAGACGAAGAAGAAATGCCTTTCTGTCTTCGAAAAAATGTTCAAAGGCATTCGCGAAGGGACTGGCTGCTGTAACATTACGAAGCGTCGGGTTGTTAACATCGTCGACGCGCTTGTTAATCTCGAAGAAGATCGTTTCAAGCTTCTCGTTCCCATGATTGCCACTGAAGATCGTTTGTGGAATGTGGTTAACTCATTGCTTTTGTCACCGCTGCCACCCGAAGCACGCGACACCCTTGAGGATGATCACTGCTTTTCCAAACTTGTTCTGACCTCGCTTCTTTGGAGACTAGACTTGAGCATGATGTAGAGCTTACGTGTTCAAAAAATACTGTAGAACCATCAGACTACTATATCCTTTCATGGCAAGTTAAAAGTCTTATGTATTGAGTATGTGAGAGAAAGTTCGTCTCTGACTGTCTCGGGTGATGGGTTGGCGCGAACTTTACAATAGTCTCTCGCGGATACTGAGTACTTCTGACTCGTTCGTCTCGATTCCACCAGAGTGATGTGATGCGATCGGTAGCATCATCACTCAGTTCCAACCCAAAGTGACGAGCTGAGGATTGGAAACGTTGCGGTTCTAAGCCATGGAGTCGATTTGTCTCCTCTACCTGATTTGAACGAGTGCTTTCTGTGGCACCTGAATATCTGACGGAGCCTCTCATCACTTGCGAACATCACCTGACGATGGTAGATTGTTGTCGGATGACGAACACCACTTTGACACATGGTATGACATGGTGGAGCACCGCTATTTTGGTTCGCTGTATGGTATGGCGGATGCACAACAAGCAATGGTGCTTCCATTCAGACTTCAGATGGAGACATCTCAGCCTGCAGCTATTACGAAACTGAGGCGGTACCTACGACCAACCGCTTCCGTCCAGTTAAGCGGTACTCTGATGAATTGGAACACCACAGTCGCACGATCAGCCCTGAGATGACAGGAAAGAGGCAGAAAATGTGTGTGGACAATCAATTAGTAGTATCATATCAGACAAACGCAGCCGAATAGACGGAGGTCTCTCAACTGAAAAAGGAATACTATATGCCCTTCACCAGTAACAAATAGCATCGTAGTGTTGGCCCAATCGTGTAGCAAGTCAACAATATAGTGGAGTTTCTCATAGTCATATCTTGTTCAAGCAAGTTGGCGGCTCGCCTCACGGCTGCACATGATAGAATGTAATCGAGCATGTAATACTCAGCATCACACAAGACAGATATAGCGCTATTACAAATCTCTCATTTCGTCGAATTTGCTAATGAGGCAGCAGATCAACGTGGTGCTTCACCAAGAGCTGTTACATGCCCACTACGTAATATCAACAACAACCACAAAGAGAGCATCAAGCCCGGAAAAGAGCCGTGATCATCACCACCAACAGTCCTGCAACAACAACAACAAAGACCAGATTCCCGCCAGTTCGTTTCTTTTCCACATTCAACATTAAATGCAATCGTGTGATTTGAATGTCCGCACCATTTGGAACGACAAAGTACTTTCCATCTCGCCGTGTCGCTTCAGGGGTTTGCAGGATAGTGGCTTCCAAGACGGTATAGCAAGACACGTTATTGTCTTCCTTCTTGACGGACGATGGAAGGAACTTGAGAATGGACGGGTGATGCCACCAATTATCTTTTTTATTGTTGGAGCATCCCTTGGCGAAAAAAGCAGCTACACTGTAGGCTGTGCTGAAATAGACACCTGCGCCCAACATTTGTCCATTCTTGGAGAGACCCGATGCGTTGTTGGAAAGGTTCAAGAGTCCATGCGTCAAAATGGACCAAATGTTTTCAGGATTGGTGCCGTGAAACACCTGATGGGTTCCGTATCGTTCGGCACGCTGTGTAAAGTGGGGAGACGCATCACCATTCTTGAGATCCAACGTCAAATGAATATTGTTGGGAGATGATTGCTCACTGGTTTGCAACTTGCCGGTCCAGGGCAAGGACTGACAAAAAGTCAAAAACTCATCCCAGCAGTCAGTGCGTTCCGTGAGAGTAAGCTCACGTAACACCCAGTGATTGTAACCCAGCTTGTAACAAGGTACCTGTACCAGCGTCAAAATAGTCCTGCGGCCTTTGGACCATCCAGTCAGCATGACACAACCCCCGTGAGGAGGGTTCGTGTTATCTGACCCAACAGGACGGCCATGTTCCCCATGCCCGCACACCAATTGTAACGCCCGGAAGAAGCAGTCAGTCCCTCTCTGCATGGGCACTGTCTCCAACGTTCCCAGCAGCCAATATGCATGGATAGCCTGAACATAATCCGCCACGCCCCCGAACTCCCAGTGTCCCAACCGCTGGAACATATGCCGCCATCCAGAGTAGGAAAACGCCGGAAGCCACTGAAGCTTATCCACAACTTGAGTCCAGAACGCACCGGTAGGGCGCCCCCTCAACCTGAGCGACTGTCCAAACACACGATTGCTGTCCCTGCCTTGCCCAGCGACGGTGCCCACACCTCCTTCCATTGACTCACAGGAAGGACTGGCGTTACCACACTGATCACCTCCCAGTCCGGTTCCAACTCGAGCATAGGTAACCAGCCGCAGGTCTCACAAGTATCACAGATAACAATCACCCTGACCTTCGGGCCAGACCTAACCAGCCCCATCACCTCTGACGCTGGTTGCCTGCCACGCCAACCTTCTCCTGAGAGCCCCGCCACCACAGACATTGGTTCCACCGTTGTGCCAGACGGCGCTGTCGCCAACGCAAATTGCTCCGCTTCAATGACCGTAGTCAAAGAGGTACCTCTATCACTTCCCAATGGGACGTTCCTCCCCGACGCATTGGTTCCTCCACCACTAACTTGCTCGTGCCTGCCGCTAGCTAGCCCTTTCAGGCCGCTACATGTAGCATTCTTGAGCTCATCCTCCCTCCTGTCTTCCTTCCTCGACAACCCCGTTGTCGCTCCGCGTCTCAGTGCCTTGGTTGCGCCCTCCACCACAACCGCACTGAGCGGTCACATATCGTTGCCCCCTCCCTGGGAGCGCGGAACAGAGCGTGGCAATTTGTTGTGAGTCAATGGCCGTGTAACATCAGAGCTTATGTTCGTAATCCCAGTCTGTGCACTTGCTGCCATAAGCCTGACCTTCTCAAACTCTGTGGCCGTTACCTTGTTAGAAAGTAAATGCTCATGGACCACGTGCGACATCATGACGTGTCCCAGCACATCAGCCTCGAACAGAGCATCCAACAATTGATGACATAATAAAACCGCCCACATCGCTCGCGCGAACTGTTCCGGCTTAGACTTGCAATCGGAGATGAGATCTTGCCCGTGGATGCGCTGTGCCCTGAGCGACATAAACGCTTCTCGCACACACTTTCTTGTCAACAGCCACGAATCCGCTGGCGTCAGCCATTGTTTGCGTCAGGGCATTAGTGTCAATGAACGCCGCCAATTGGTCCCAGTGCGAGATCGATTGTTGTCTCATCAGCTCAAAGAGTTGTGTGGCTTTGGGCGCCATCTTAGCCGCCACGATCCTGTTGCCGATAACCTTGGCTTCGTTGCGCACTTCCCGTGAAATTACTGTTTTCTTGCCCACGCAAGGAGCCGTCCACTGATCAAACGTTTTGATAGACGGTAGCGGGTGTTCTGCCAAACTGCCTACCCCACCACCCGCACTGTCAAAGGGCCGTGGCAAAATGATGGAAAACGAGACCAAGACGTTGGACTCCACCGTGTCCAGTCGAATCTTGGATGCTGTAATCTCTTCGTTGATGGTCGCTTGACTAATCAATCCCGTAGGAGACTTGGTCTTGTGCAACAGGATAACCAAATCCGACAACACACCAAAATTGGCTCTTTCGCCCACATATTTGGTAACAAAAGCGCTCACATCGCCAACTGAAGAGAAGACGTGTTGCCCCATCCTGATTGGTTCCGTGAGACCACGTGCCTCCAAAGAGGCCACTCGTTCCATCAACGCCGCCATGCGTTGCATTGCGTCCTCTCCAGCTCCATCCGGCGTCGTCAACATATCCACGAAATTCTCTCCACCAGATTGCTCTCCCCGCTGGAGAGTCTCTCGAAGCGCCTTGTTGTCCTGGAGCACCGCGTTAAACTGAGCTTGCATCTGAGTCACCTGTCCCTGCAATGCCGTGACTTGATCTTCCAGCCCATTTCCAGTGCCACTTCCTCCTGATCTGGATTGTAACGACAGATCTGCAAATCTTCGTCCTTGGCTCGTACCTGATCCAAAGCCGTCAACCTTCCCATAGCGTTCTTGCTTCTCAAGATGGGGAATTCCCCGCTGATCCAGTTCTTCAGCGTATCCCGATTGTCCACCCCCATGAAGTCGTGCAAGTCATTCACCTTGGCCGCTAACGCAGGTAGCTCTTTCGGGTCGGAAAGGTAGGTGTTTACATCCTTGGCGAAGGATTCCAACGGTGTGATTTGTTTTGTCAAACCCGTTATGTTTCTCTTCCAGAGATCGAACACGCCAGCATCAATCTTGAACTCAACATCTCGTTCAACCTCCGTAACGTGTTTCTCCTGAGCCACACCGTCACTCACCACCCTGTCGAGGGCCGTTGCCAGCTGAGCCCGAGCCGGTTCCCAGGTATTCATTAGGTTCACCGCTCTTCTCTGTTCTGGCTCCCAAGTGTCTAGTCGTTGAATCACGCGCCACTGCGCAGGTTCCAAAATACCCAGATGTTGTTTGCCATCCTGAACCGCTTCCTCCAAGCGTGTTGCAAGTTGCTCCACGGTTTCGGCTCTAACCGGTGGTATTTCCGCAAACAAGAACACAGATTCAGATTCTCCGCCTGCCACTACCGTCAAGCCGCTAATTCCACTCGATGGCATTTCCTCTTCCAAATCCGACGCCACTTGCGACATTGCTGAGGCAAAATTAGGGGATGGTGCGCCAACTCCTCCAGTCTCCACTCCCCCGAATCTTCCTCCGTCTGTCGACCCGTCTTCTACCATCACTACCGATTGAGTAGGAAGATTGAACGGCTCGCCCCGCGGGGTACCGATACCCATGTTGTGCAGCGACGAGTCCAATTCGCCTTGGTGATAGCGATCCATCAGTTGGCCCAATTCTTCGATCGACCACTTCTCTCCACCCGAAGGAGGAGGATCCGATTCAATCCATGATAGAATACCTATGGCCACAACTCGTTGGGAGCCCTCCAACATTACTACCAAAAAGTCTCCACATTCTTCGTTCAGCAACGACCGCATTAAAACCATCGGCCTCTGATAAGCCGCACGATTGTTTCTTGTCGTTGGTCCCAAATGTAGACCCCTGGAATCACCTCCTTCCTCTTCGATTCCTTGTGGGAGCGACAAGCCCACTCTTTCAAACAGATTCTGGGGCGGTCATCCTCCATCGTGTTTGCCACTCCTCCACATAGTTTTTCATCCCCTTCATTCACAACACATAACAAAACAACTGGCTCACCTGTAACTTCGTCATTAACCTCCCCCCCGTGATAAATTGCTGAGAGGGAGCTGCAACAGCCGGCGGAACCGAAGGAGCCTGACCGGTGTTGACAGCGAGTGAAGGGAAATGAGGTGACATGGACGATGTAAAAATTGCGAAATTTTGTCAATAAAAAACAGTTCGTCAAAGTGCGTCGAGCCCTTGCGTTGCCTCGGAATCGTCAGTACGATTACGCTCCCAATGCAACAGTTCTCTTGACACTAGCAGCTGGATTTTGATGTTAGCAACGTCAGGTTGCTTGTTGGAAGGAAGTGAGAATTGCCGACCGTCAAACAAGTTACACCGATTACTCGGTTACTTGTCTCGGTTGTTCGTAAGTCCGAATTTAGTGTGTGTAAATTTCGTACCCCTTA
>JAVCKV010209797.1:0-16504 GCA_032274145.1 Herpochondria borealis | reverse complement strand
AGCTCACTCCGAGGAAGAAACCGTTGCCGTCGAACTCGTTGGTGCGACCATCAACAACAACGTTGGCGCCGGCGGCTTCTCCCGCTGTGATGTAACCAGCAACACGATCGCGGTGTTCTTCGGTGATGAGCGGACCCATGTCGCTTGTGGCGTCGGTGCCGTCGCCAATGATCAGGCGATCGCTGCGTTCACGGATTGCCTCGACGAGCGGGTCGGCCGAATCGCCAACGGCCACGATCACCGAGATAGCCATGCAGCGTTCGCCGGCGGAACCAAAACCGGCCGAAACAGCGGCGTCGGCTGCCAAGCCAATGTCGGCGTCGGGCAGAACCACCATGTGGTTCTTTGCGCCGCCGAGCGCCTGGACCCGTTTTCCGTTCGCTGCAGCGGTCGAGTAGATGTATTTTGCGATTGGTGTCGAACCAACAAAGCTGACCGCACGAACCAGGTCATGGTTAAGCAGCGCATCAACGGCAACCTTGTCGCCGTTTACAACGTTCAGCAGACCATCGGGGAAACCAGCTTCGTGGAACAGTTCGGCGATAAACATCGGCGTCGAGGGGTCGCGCTCGGAAGGCTTGAGGATAAAGCCGTTGCCGGCCGCGATCGCGTTCGGGATTGTCCAGAGCGGAATCATCGCCGGGAAATTAAACGGGGTAATGCCAGCGACAACACCGAGCGGACGGCGAACGGTCTGCACGTCGACGCCGGTCGACGCGTTCTCGCTAATGCTGCCCTTGAGGGTTTCGGCCATGCTGCAGGCGAACTCGATGTTCTCCAAACCACGAGCAACTTCGCCAGCAGAATCGCTCAGCACCTTGCCGTGTTCGGAGGTGAGTCGGCGTGCGAGTTCGTCGATGTTGGCCGCGACCAAGTTTCGGAACGAGTACATCAGCTTTGTGCGCTGAGCAATGCTCACGTGGCGCCACTCTTCGTAGGCCTTCTGTGATGCCCGCACCGCAACATCGACATCGTCAACCGAAGCGAGCGCGACCTCGCGCGTCTGCTCGCCGGTCGCTGGGTTAAAGACCGGCTTGGTCAAACCGGACGTACCGGCGACCATCTGTCCATTGATCAGATGCTGAATCGTGTCCACGTTCCATCTTCTTTCGTTGCGTCGTAATCGAGCGTATTGTTGTAGTTGTCGCGAACACAAGGCCCACTTTGTCGTATACAAAAATTCTTTCGGAACTCGACCAGGGACTCACCGACCGAAGCCCGGAGTCGATCGCAAAGGCCTTTGGCGCGCTCGTACAACAAGGCGTCCTTCAGCACGGCGATAAATTGCCACCAATCCGTGCCGTTGCATCCCATCTTGGTGTGAGCACAACCACCATTTCCGAAGCGTGGTCCGTCATGGCCGCGCACGGGATGATCGAAACGGATCGCCGTCGCGGAACCACCGTGCGCGCCCAGCTCGCTCAAGGACGTTCGCGGTACTGGCAAGTACCGGTAGAACCAGGAACACTGCCCGTCGATCTCAGCACCGGCACCCCCGACCCGCTACTCCTCCCCAAGATTGGCCCGGTCCTCGCCCGAATCAGCGCCGACCTCGCCGTTACGTCCTACGTCAACACTGCCGTCCTCGATGTGCTCGACACACAACTACGCGACCTCTGGCCGTACAAACCCCCCGCACTCACCGTTGTAGACGGCGCCCTCGACGGCTTTGAACGCACCATGCGATCACTCATCTCCCTGGGCGATGTTGTGGTGGTCGAGGACCCCACCTACCCGCCACTCCTCGACACGCTCGACGCCCTCGGCGCCACCGTCATTGGCGTCGACACCAACACCGAAGGCATCAACGCTGAACAACTCGCCGACACAATGCAGCACAACCCTCGCGCCGTGGTCATCCAAACCGGACCACACAATCCAACCGGCGCCCAGCTCAGCCAGAACCGCCTCGCCGAAATTGCTTCGATCATCGACGGAACCCAAACCCTCGTCGTCGAAGACGCCCAGGGTTGGAATCCGCAGCGGCAGTTCCACAGCGTTGGATCCACACACCCAAATCAAACCGTACGCATCCACTCCTTTTCCAAGACACACGGCCCGGATCTACGAATCGCTGCACTCGCTGGACCCGAGGAACTGATCGCCACAATCGTTGATAGGCGCCAGCTTGGCCCCGGCTGGACCTCACGACTGACCCAACGACTACTCGCCGAAATGCTCGGTGACGCCAGCGTCGAGAAATCGGTCCGCCACGCAATCGACACCTACACCCAACGCCGACAGGCGCTCTACGATGCCCTCTTCACCAGAGGACTCAACGTCCAACCCTCAACCGGTCTCAACCTCTGGGTACCCGTGCGAGACGAACAACGAACCACCGTCGCCCTCGCAGCAGTCGGGATCGGCGTGGCACCCGGCCACCCGTTTCAGGTCGATGCCTCCAAGCCCCACATTCGCCTGACCATCAGCTCACTCGACGCCGACGTGGATCGCATCGCCGACGCCATCGCCGACGCTGCTGGACGCTAGCGATGAAGTTTGGAGCACTCATCGCCGTATCGATCCTGGCGGTGAACCCCTTTGGTTGGGATTCGTACGGGCCACTTCGTTTTGCGCTCATTTCCACAATCGGCTTCCTTGCGATCGCTATTTCCCTAGGTGCGGGAGATTCACGATCACAACCCCTTCCACGGTGGTCGGTGCTCGGCTGGGTGCTCCTCACTTTTGGGATGACCATCTCAACAGTCCTATCGAGCGACCGCTGGATTGCGCTCATCGGCACACCGGAACGACACTTCGGACTCATCACATGGCTGCTTCTCGTTGGCCTATTCGCCGTTGGTTCGCTGTACCCCAACTCGATCGCGAACCACATCGGCACAAGCGCTGTCATCACCACCGCTGCTGCTGGCCTCTGGGCGATCCTTGAAGCGTTCGATGTTGGCTGGTTCGAAACTGCCTTTGCTGATGACCGTGTGGGCGGACCGTTAGGGCAACCCGCATTTCTTGGCGCAGCGATGGTCCTTGTTGTCCCCCTCTGCGTGTCCTTACTCATCGATACCTCGGCGGGTCGGGTAGCACGAACGCTCGGCGGATTCAGCGCTGTCCTCGGCCTGGTTGCGTTGGGGCTTTCCCAATCGCGGGCCGCTTGGGTGGGCTTTGCAATTGCCTCCTTGCTCCTGATCATTCGCCGACGGCAACTCGCTACAGGAATTACGCTCGCGGTCGTCGTTGTCATCATTGGTCTCACCACTCCTCTCGGGGCGCGGGCCGCAACCCTCACCGACCTGAACGACGGCGTCGTCGCCGGAAGGATCGACGAATGGCAGGTCGGCGTCCGTGCCGCGACCAACACACCAACCTTTGGCATCACTGGCCACGGACCCGAGGGTTACCGAACCGTGTTTGGCCAACACGTCGACGCCGACTACGTGACCACGTATGGACGAGACGTCATCACCGATCGATCCCACAACGGCATCCTCGACGTGATCCTTTCCGGCGGCCTAATTTCTGGCGTCGGACTCATGCTGCTCCAGGTCGGTCTCGGCGTGACCGCCCTGCAACGAATGCGAGCAGACGACCCGTTCGACCGAGCGCTAGCCGTTGCCGTACTCGCCTACGGCATCCAACAGCTCTTCCTCTTCCCGCTCGCTGAGCTCGACCCGATTCTGTGGCTGCTATCGGGCGTGCTCGTCGCTCGGCGACCAGTGCGCGTCACCACCGCGCCGCCGCTCTTTCGCAACGTCTCGGGGACCAGACGCTTCGCCATGTCGGGCGCTGGCCTCCTCGCCGCCCTATCCGCAATCGCTGGGCTCTCCGATGTGGCCGCCGACCGGGCCATACACACCGCCATCTCCGCAGAAACGCCTGCAGCCGCCCTCGACGCAGCAGATACAGCGCGACAACGACGACCAGACTCGATTCGCTACGACTTCATCGCCGCAAGGATCGCCGCCGAACCCGCGACCATAGAGGGGTTCGGCGCATCGCTCGAACGCCTCGATGCTGGGCTAGCGCTCTCCCCCGTAGACCCAGCGTTTCTCGCTGAACGTGCCGCGGTCCTCCTCGAGATCGCTCGCCGAAGCAACGAGCCCGAAGACCTCGAAGTCGCACTGGGTGCGTACGCCGAACTCGACCGAACAGATCCGCTAAACCCACGGACACAGACCGACCACGGAATCGCCCTTGCGATCGACGGACAGATCGACGCTGCCATTACCAAGTTCGACCTCGCAGCGTCGCTACAACCAACATCGATTGAGCCGCTACTGAACAAAGCCATCGTGGAACTCGAGGCAGGTCGGCTCGAGAACGGCAGCCAGACCCTCGATCGGGTGGAGGAACTCGCGCCATCGAACGCAACCGCACAAAGCCTCCGCCGAGAATTTCTTTCCGAATGATCGAACCAAACGAGCAGCCCGAACGTTTGGAGGACATGGAAGCAACACTTACCCGGTCATCACCGGGCACACACCGACTCGCTGCCACGGTACATATCGCAACAGCGAGCTTCGACACCTTCTATGAGTCCACCTACGACGACGTCGCCCGAGCGCTCAGCATCACCCTCGGTGACGCGGGCTGGGGTCGGGAAGCTGCCGACGAAGCAATGACCCGGGCCTATGACCGCTGGGCCGATGTCGCCACCTACACAAACCCGGCGGGCTGGGTCTACCGGGTTGGTCTCAACTGGGCCCGGAGCTGGCATCGAAAACTGAACCGGCGTATGCCCTGGGCCACCGAAGAAGCCGCACTGCCAACAACGGGCAAGGATCACGCGCTCGATACCGCCCTGCTGAACCTCGACGTGAAATACCGGGCGGTTGTCGTCTGCCGCTACCTCCTCGACTGGAGCACCGACGAAACCGCACGGGCACTCGACATCGCCCCCGGAACCGTCAAGAGCCGACTATCGACCGGCCTTACCCAACTACGAACACAACTCGACCTCCCCACCGAGCCCCTCAACGCTGAACTGGACGCCTCATGAACTTCGACGATCGACTCCGCAACCACCTCCAAGAACAAACCAACGAGCTCACCGTTACCCGAGAAGGCGTTGACGGTGTACGAGCCCGCTCTCGCCGCCGCAAGCAGCGCCGCGCCGGCGCAGCAACCTTTTCCGTCGCCGCCCTCGCAGTCGTCGGCGCTCTTGTGCTCCTTGGCCCAAACAACGAAGAGGCCAATCTGGCTACCGACGGCGACGCCGCAGTCGAGAACGAGGATCTGTCACCGTCAGCAACAACCATTGCGACCACCCCGAGCAGCGAGCCGATCGAGGCCGAGGTTGCTCTTCCCGAACCTGGCTCGGCACTGGTCCTCACCGCAGCAAACAACACCGTTGCCCCTGGCGGTTACAACGTGGCCCGTGGCGGACGTGCTGATGGGGTCTACTTTGTCGTGTCCACCGCACCTGGATCGACCATCGACGAGACCGTCGACGGCGGCTATCAACAGCCGGACACGATCTACACCTTCGACGGCGACACGTGGACAAACTCGGCCATATCGGACCGCTATGTAAGCGGCTTCGATACGTCCAACTCAGGTGTTCTGTATGCCGTCAGCACCGGTTCGCCAACAAGCAGTGACCTCGCCATTGGCCAGTCCAGCAACGGCGTCGATTGGGACTGGACGACAATCGATCTCACCGGCGTGTTTGGTGAAGACAAAAGTACGTGGCCTGCCTACGCTGTTCAACAGACCATTCGAGACAACGAACGACTCGTCGTCGTGACCACGAGTGGGCGTCCGAATTTTGAGGCAGCGTTTACGCTCGCTACAGACGCCGGTGCCGACATCGGAAGCGTCAACGAGATCACCGACGTGAACGCATCAGGAATTGCGTGGTACGTCGAACCCGAGATCAACGAATGCGCCGCCATGGAGAACACGCAGGTCAACGCCCTCTATGACGCCGAGCCCGAAGGTCCCGAGTTTGATTACTCTCGGGAACTCACCGAGGAGGAGCAGGCCGAGCTCGAGGCGTACTGGGAAGCCCAACTCATACGCGGCAGGGAAATTCGCCTCCAAGCACTGGCCACCGTCGCTACCGTCCCGGGCTGCGATGCTTACGTAGATTGCGCCACCGACCAGGCACAACGTGATGAGGTTGTACAAGCAGAAATCGCCGCATTGCTCGCCGAGCTCGGAATTCTGGCCGACGGATCACAAGAACTCACCGAAGAACAAGCGATGAGTGTTGACGAAATCTATGGAGCGGGCCAAGCACGCCTCGAAGCGTGGTTCAACGAAACTGGTTGCGCTGAAGTACTCGGCTGGTCTCTTGGTGGCGAAGGTGAGGAGGACCTCACCATGGCCTCCTCGTCTTGGGAGGACCTCGGCGTCACCCCACCGGCCTCCTGGAAACCAGCGAACGCCGCGTTTCTTGTCGAGGGTTCATTGGTGACCAGCCTCGGCGATGTCTTTGCTGGCCAAGAGGGTTACCTGGCCGCAGTGGATGTCGAGAACAACAACTGGCGAGTCGTGTTTGATACGACCAACTATGACGGCGAAGAGATCACACCGACACAAACGTCGTGGACATCGGAGGACGGAGGTGACTGGTCGTCGGCCCCAATCAACTGGACGTACGGTCCGGAAAATACCCGCCTCCCCAACGGCGTGGCACTTACCAATAGTTGGACCGACACCGGGTCCGAGTTGCTTCGGACCAACGCTGATGGCACCACCAACACCCTCGAACTTGCCGACCTCGCCCCGGACCTCGACACGACGGGTTACTCGATCGTCAACGTCACGGCCGGCCAGTACGGCGCCGTTGCCTGGGCCGTCAATTGGTCGGAGCTGGAGACGGGCGGCAACTACAACTCGATCGTGTTGTACACACCCGACGGAACGGGTTGGGGCGCAACCGCTGTCCCCGATGCTGAGGTGGTCCAAGTGATCGTTGGTGCCGAGGATGTGCTGATCTTCCTGAATAATCCCAACCGCACAGAAGGAACTACTCAGCCAATCCTTCTCGGAAAGTAACACCGCCAGGAAGTTGTTATGGACCGTCTCGTTGCCAGCGCAGCGAGGCGGTCCACACGTCTTTTTGCGGTCCGTTCATGTCCGCCTGTTGCCTAACCAATGTGCGGCTTCATTAGGAACTTTCGGAGAATTGACCCACCGACTGGACGATCGTTCAGTTTTCGTGTTTACACTCTCGGTATGGATCGCATCACGATTAGCCCACGCATCCGCATGACGCCGTTTCACGCGTCCACTGTCGCTGCCGGTCTCTCCGATATCACCGTCTACAACAAGATGGTTCTCCCCACGTCCTACGGCGACCTCAAGGCCGAATACGACCGGCTAATAAACGGCGTCGCCATTTGGGATGTGTCCGGCGAACGACAGGTCCAAATCAGCGGACCCGACGCCGAGGTGTGCGCCCAATATTTCACGGCCCGAGACATTTCGACCATGGTCGAGGGGCAAGGCCGCTACGTCGCAATGTGTGATCACGCCGGGAACGTGCTCAACGATCCGGTCTTGATGAAGCTCAGCGGAAATCGGTACTGGTTCTCTATTGCCGACAACGACATGTTGTTGTGGTGCAAAGGCATAGCGACCGAACGCGGCTGGAACGTCGAGGTCACCGAACCCGATGTCTCCCCGCTCGCCGTACAAGGCCCCAAGGCCGCCGACCTCATCGCCGAGCTGTTCGGCGAACACATCCGCGACCTCAAATACTTCTGGTTCATCGAGACGGACCTCAACGGCATCCCTGTAGTGCTTTGCCGTTCGGGCTGGAGCAAGCAAGGCGGATTCGAACTGTTCCTGCAAGACGGCACCCGCGGTAGCGAGCTCTGGGACACGGTTGTTGCGGCCGGTCGCAAATACGACATTGGCCCAGGCGCTCCCAACCACGTCGAGCGAGTCGAAAGCGGCCTGCTGTCCTATGGCGGCGACAACACCCCTGATTCCAACCCGTTCGAAGTTGGCATGGGGCGCTATGTCACCACCGACACCGACGCTGAATACATCGGCAAAGCAGCCCTGCAAGAGGTTGTTGCTAGCGGCGGACCAAAGCGTCTCTTTGTTGGCGTGAACATCGAAGGCGAAATGGCCGAACCGTGGCCGCTCGCCGAACGAACCCCCATCTTCCTTGACACTGAACAGGTCGGCACGCTCGGCGCAATCGTGCACAGCCATCGACTTGGACGGACCATTGGGCTGGCGCAGATCAACCGGAGTGTTGTGGAGGCTGACGCAACGGTCGAGATCATGACACCAACGGGTTTCATGACCGCGACAATCCAGCAGCTGCCGTTCCTGTAACCACGCTCTCGCGGCGTGCCGCTAACGAGCGATTATGGCAGCTCAATACGAAACAACGAACCGGTAGCCAGCCCATCGCTGTGCGCCGATATCTGACCGCCATGTGCCTCGACGATGAGCTTTGCGATGGCAAGGCCCACGCCGGTTCCATCGGTGAGCTGACCATCAACCCGATGGAAGCGCTCAAAAATACGCACCAGGTCCTCGCTCGCCAAACCACGGCCAGTGTCCTCAACCTCGATGACCGCCAGATGCTCGACCGACCGAACCCGCACGGAAATCTCACCGTCATCGGAGTACTGAACCGCGTTACCAACAACGTTCATCAGCACCTGCGTAAGACGGTCGCGGTCCCCCCGAAGCCCGACAGAGGCTGGAGCATCCAACACTAGGACCAGCCCCTTGGCCGCAGCCTGAGGCTCGAGCTGAGACACCACATCAGCAGCAAGCTTTTGCACATCAACATCAACATGATCAAGAACACCCAACTCGCCCGCGGCCGAGAGCGACGACAGATCATCGGCGAGGCGGCGAAGCCGTGCCGCCTCGCGGCCAATACGCGCATACGTCTCGTCATCGGCGGGCATAACCCCATCGAGCAACGCTTCCATTGTTCCCTCGATGGTGCTCAGTGGATTTCGTAATTCGTGCGCAACATCACCAATGAGGCGAAGCCGCCGTTGCTCGGTCGTCTCCAACTCGTGAGCGAGCTGATTCACATCAGATGCGAGGTCATCCAGTTCGAGCACCTTCGACCCTGGGACACGGACGCCATATCGACCGGCCGCGAGATCACGCGTGGCCGCGCCCACCAATTGCAACGGTTCGGCGAGCTGACGAGAAGACCGCCACGAAACAAACCCGGCGGAAACTGCCGCGATCGCCATGCCGACAATGGCCACACTCGGGCCCGGGCTTCCGCGTCGACCAGTCTCGACGCTTCGACCTACGCCGGTTGCGAAGAGCACCAGAACCACAAGTGCCAGAACCACGAGCGCAACGGCGATGACGAGGAGGTGCGAGCCAAACAGCTGGCGCCGCAGAGTCTTCTTCGAGGTGTGTCCGCCGCTCATGCGATGAACCGGTAGCCAACGCCGCGAACGGTCTCGATAAATCGTGGACTGGCCGCCGAATCACCAAGCGCCTTGCGAAGGTTGCCGACATGTACGTCCACAATCCGCTCCTCCCCATAAAAGTCGCGTCCCCACACCCGGTCGATGAGTTGATGGCGGGCAAAAACGCGTCCTGGGCTTTCGACCAGCGTCTGCAACAAAGAGAACTGCAACGCCGACACATCAACAGCAGCACCATCGACCAGCACGGCATAACGGTCGATGTCCACCGATATACCTTCGAACTCGAGCGGCTCGGCGAGCGGTGTGGTCTGTGAGGCCCTCGTGCGGCGCAACACCGCCTTCACCCTCGCGACGACCTCACGTGGAGAAAACGGTTTTGTTACGTAGTCATCTGCGCCGACGGAGAGACCGATTAAACGATCCGTTTCCTCGGCTGCCGCAGTCAACATAATCACGTGGACCTCCGAGATCCGGCGCAACTCACGAAGCGTGTCGATCCCATCGAGCTCGGGCATCCGAATGTCCAAAAGGACAAGATCGATCTCCGGTCCGCGGGCAAAACGCTCGATAACCGCACGCCCGTTGTCGAGCTCCTCGACAACGAACCCGTCATCGATCAAATACGACGCGATAAGTCGACGGATCTCTCGTTCATCATCAACAACCAGAATGCGTTGGGGCATAGGTCAAACTTTTCGTGACGGGACAAAAGGGCCGGCCCAAAGGCCGACCCTTCCGTCGCTGATCAGTGGTTAGCTTATTCCTCTTCCTCGGCAGCATCGGAAACCTGAGTGTCCAACGGGTCTGCTGCCGGCGCCGATGATGGCGGTGCTGGCGGTACTGCGTCAGCCCCATCGAGTACAGCCTTGCGATGGTCGTACTCGGCTTGGTCGATCTCGCCTCTAGCGAAACGGTCTTGGAGCGTACGCATTGCTGAGCCACCACCTGGGTGACTCATTCCGTACTTACGCCGACGCATGACCTTGCCTAGAAGAAGGCCGGCCAGAAGCAACATCAACAACGGGAAGAAGATTCGGGGACCGCCATTGGCGCCCCCACGAGATGCAAGATGGAGGGTTTCAATCATCATGATTTTGGTCCTTTCGTATTCGACATCGGTGAACTGCTCACCGGTCGTATATATGAGTGAACCAATCGCTCATGAAGCAACGATCGTGGAAATATCAAGCTTGTGTAAAGCTCCAAAACCTTCGCTGAGGGCTTCGAATGGCGTTGTTGTTTAATCCAATTCAGCCGTCTGCGATTCGGCTCGGGCAATAAAGCGCAGGATCTCGTACAACGCCCCCAGCGCAACGCCGTCGCTCTCATCGTCAGGGTCGATGGGCAGGTCATACACAAGAACTTCGCGGTCGCTCAGGTCGGTGTTCTTCTGTGCGTCCATTCCTGCGAGAAGGCCGCGCATCCCTCGGTTCTCGTAGAGAATCTCGAACCGCAAATACTCGACCCCAGTATCGCGTGCCGTTCCAACGAGCAGCTCGAGAAGAAGCGTGCCAAAGCCACGACGTTGATAACCATCGGTCACGACCAGTGCAGCCTCGGCAACACCCGGCTCGCCTTCGACGTCGATGAGGCGCGCTACCGCAACACCTAAACCCTCGTCCGAGTCGATCTCGGACTGTTTTGTGGGGTCGGCGACCACCCACGCCCGATGGCCATCGTGGTCAATGTCGGTCAGCTGTTCGGTGAGCTCGGGGCCGAGCCGGGAACGGGCGGAGAAGAACCGGAGGTAACGAGATCGCGGAGACATCCGCGCAAAGGCCTTTTCGAGCGCCGGACCATCGGTTGCACGGATCGGACGCACAACAAAAGGCGCACCATCATCGAGCTCTCCACGGATGCCATCAGCGTCTAGCGGCAGATCCCAGATGATCTTCATGCCGCAACCCTACGGGACGACCCAGGAGCACGACGGCCCTAGTCCCACGCATTACGAACACGAAGCCCAGCAACCGCTGCCAGTGCGATGCCCATGAGGCCCGTCACCAGAAACACTTGCTGACCAATGGCGCCGTAACCAAGCGGTGCAACAAACGCCGCGACCGCAGCAGTGGACAGGCCAGCAGCATCGAGAAGCGCCGAGCCAACCGCAGCGCGTTCGGCCCCAGTGACCTCAAGTACCAACACTTGACTACTCACTGACGCAAAGGACTCGCCAGCGCCGTGCATGATGCCAAAGACGATCACCGCACCAACGACCCCCGCGAAGCTGTAACCAAACATGGCTGGGATCATGACGAACATCGCAGGCAACATGACCGCTGTTCCGCCGTGCACCTCCGCGAGGTTTCCCGCAAGCCTCGGCAAAATCAGCATCGGAGCGCCCACACAGACGATCACCAAAGCGACCATGTTCGTACTCGCCCCGAGGTCCGTGAGGAAACGGTCGAGCAGCGAATCAAAGACACCGATGAACCCAAACACCACCACCTGCACAAGCATCGCTGCTTGCACCTTGGGACGGATCAGGAGTTTGCCGAGATCGCTGTAGTGGACAGACGTAGCGGCGATCTTTGACCGCAAGATGGCAATCGTTGCAGGGATACCTACAACAACGAGCGCCGCGCTTACGGCAATAAATGGCGCCTCGAAACCCAACGGTTCAAGGAGGGCCCCAATGAGTGGCCCGGTAATAAAGCCAGCGACCGACACCGACAACAAAATGCCGAGCTTCGCTCCGCCGCCCGTTGCATCGAGACCAATGAGCGCCTTACGAGCAAGCAAACTGAAGAGGCCGAGGCCAACACCTGTCAACCCACGGCCAATAGCCAGAACCCAAGTAGCGGACCCGTACGCAAACAGGATCGGCCCGAGAACCCCGGCGCCGATTGCGACGATCGCTAACGGCACGACCAAACCACGATCGGCCAATGGCGACAGCAAGATCTGCGCAATAAACGACGCCCCAAACCCGGTGCCGGCAATCAGCCCGATCTGCCAATCGAGAAGCCCGAACTTGCTCTGGACATCTTCGAGGAAAACGAATACAACGCCGAGCGCCGAGGTGAGAAGAAACTGAGTTGCATAGATCAGCATCGCACGCATCGACCCACGATAATCCTCTACCGCAAAACCCCTCGCAGCAGAGCTATGTCGTAGACGCTGACCGCGACACTCGAGTGCTTGCCGTCACCACGATGTACACACCGAGAATCACCAGCACACCGCCGATCGCTTCGATGGCACCAAGAACCTCGTCGCGAATAAGCCAGCCAAAGAACACGCCGAAGAGCGGGATGAGATACGCCGTCGAGGCAGCCACGGTTGGGGTTGCTCGCTTCACGACGGTGGCCATCAGTGAGAACGTCACCGCATTCGACGGGATCGCCGCGTACAGAACCGGGATGAGCAACCCAACCGACCAATCGGTATCGGCCGTTCCCTCGGTGATCAACGCAAACGGCACCAACACAACAGCCGACATAACCAACTGCACGCCCACGAGCATGATCGGCGAGATGTGGGTGAAGTCTTTCCACTTCATGTACACCGTGCCAAACGCCCAGGCGATGGCGCTGAGCCCCAGCGCACCAATACCGATCGCTGTCGACTCTCCGCCCAACGACGGGCTGGCCAACACCGCAGCGCCGCCGAACCCAACAGCCAAACCGAGTTGACCCATACGGCTGGTTCGAGTCCCGAGGAGCGCGAGCGACAAGACCGCCGTGAATAACGGCATGGTCGACGACACCAACGAGCCAACACCTGCGGGCACCCGGTTCACGCCATAAATCAACAGCGCGCTCGAGACGGTGGTGATGCTGAAGCTGACGACAAAAATGTTCCGTAGATCAGTACGCCCCGCCGGAAGCCGTTCGCCCCGCAAGAACGCAAAGGCCAAGAGGAAACTGCCGCCAATCACGGTGCGCATGCTGGCGAGCAAGAACGGCGTCGTGTGATCGAGGGCAAACTTGAGATTGGAGAAGTTGCCACCGATGAGCGCAGCGATCAGGATGACGGTCGCGAGCAATACCCTGGGGCTCAACGCTGGAGCGGCATCAGCGTTAGGGCGAGCGGTTGTCATCTGTTCGACGCTACAGGCTGACGGCCCCGAGATCGGTGGTTGGACGGCGCGTGATGAGTGATGGTTTCTGACGTTTCGGAGGCAGGCTGAATGGTGAGCAGCATCACCATCTCCGACCTCGATTACGCACCCCCGGGCGCGGACTCGTTGTTCTTCGACATCTCCTTCGGAATCGCCCCTGGCGATCACGCCGCAATCATCGGCGCAAACGGTGTCGGCAAGAGCACGATCCTGCGAATTCTCACCGGCGAGATCGATGCCGACGGCGGTGAGTTCTCGATCGGTGGAAGTTTCCTCACCATGACCCAGGACGTCGGCATGGGAAACCCCGACGCCCCGCTCCGAGACATGCTTCTCGACGTTGCACTCCCCGAACTTCGCACCGCTGGCCGCGCGCTTGCCGCAGCCGAAGCAGCACTAGCCGACGGCACCGACGACGGCATGGGTTACGCCGAGGCCATCACAACCTGGGGCGATCTCGGCGGCTACGAACTCGAATCTCAATGGGCAGCTGCGGCCGAACGCAGCGTCAAGACCCCAGTCGACGACTTCGCTACCCGCAAAGTGGGTGAGCTCTCCGGCGGAGAACGCAAGCGTCTCGTCCTCGACCTCCTGCTGAACTCGGGCGTTGATGTATTGCTGCTCGATGAGCCGGACAACTATCTCGACATACCAACCCGCGTATGGCTCGAAGAACAGATCGCTTCCTGCCAAAGCACCATCCTTATGGTGAGCCACGATCGTTCCCTGCTCGAACGGGTCGCGACCAAAATCGTTGTGCTCGAAGGCTCGGGCTGCTGGGTGCACGGCGGTTCGTACGCCACGTTCCCTGAGGCCCGCGAGAAGCGCCAAGCACTTCTGGGCGATGCGCTCAAACGTTGGGAACAAGAAGAGCAACGCCTGCACAAACACATGAAGGTCATGAAGACCCGTGCGGCGCAGAACTTCAAGAACGCGACCAAGGCCAACGCCGCCGAAACGCGTTGGGAGAAGTTCGTCAAAGTTGGCCCACCGCCACCACCGGTTCGTGACGAGAGCATCCACGTCAACCTGCGCGGCGCCGACTCGGCGCGGCGGGTGCTCAACATTGTCGACGTCTCGATCGGCGATCTGTTCTTTCCGTTCTCCGACGAAGTTCACTTTGGTGAACGCCTCGGACTCATTGGCCCGAACGGCACCGGCAAGACACACCTGCTGCGAGCGCTCTCGGGTGAGGTAGAACCCGACGAAGGCACGATCGGTCTCGGCCCTCGCACGTCCGTCGGCACCTTCACCCAGATCAACGACAGGCCCGACTTCATTGGCCACGAAGCGGTCGACATCGTCAAACAGCGACTGCACGACGAAGAAGGCTCGATGAAAGCGTTGGCGCGTTACGGCCTCGCTGGCCACGCCCGCCAAGAGTTCGAGACCCTCTCAGGAGGCCAGAAAGCTCGCCTCGAAGTTCTGTGTCTCGAACTCGAAGGCCACAACGTCCTGCTGCTCGATGAGCCCACCGACAACCTCGACCTCGAATCATCCGAAGCGCTCGAGAAGGCACTCGACGGCCTCGAAGGCACGGTCGTCGCGGTAAGCCACGATCGCACCTTCCTCGAAAGCCTCGACCGGTTCATCATGATCAACGACGACGGCGCCGTGTGGTCACTGCCCGATTTCGACGTTGCCATGAAAGCCCTCGCCGACCCGGCAAACGTCGCCTCGATTAAGCTCGCAAAGTCGCTAACCGACTAAGCAAACGCTGGCATGACTTCGTCGATGAAGAGCTGCATCGAGCGCTTCTGTTCTTCGAGACCTAGACCCATGCTGGCGTAGTAGATAAACGAATCGACACCGAGCGTTTCGTAGGTTTTGAGTTTCTCGATAACTTGCTCGGGCGTGCCAAAGAGCAAGTTCTCATGCAGCGACTGGGTGTTGTAATCGGCGTGCTGCTCGAGGACGTCCTTTGGAGTCTCCGCAGGAACCCCATTGGTGACCCCACCATCACCAGCAAAGAGTGTCGTGAACATACCGAGCTGGCGTTGGGCTGCCGCAACAGGCACGTTCCAGTCGGCAGCGTTCTCATACACCGCTGCATGACGCATCATTGCCCACTTTGGTTTCCGAGCATCGGGGAACTTCGCCAGCGAATCATCGAGCTGACTCCGGTACTTGACCATCTCTTCGTGAGGACGAGCAATAGGCCACGACATGATGTTGCAGTCGTTCTGGATCGCCCAGTCGAAGGTGATTGGTGACCGAGCCGCAACCCAGATCGGCGGATGTGGTTGCTGCAACGGCTTGGGGCACGAGGTGGCGGTCGGGAACTGCCAAAACTCGCCATCGTGGGCATAGTCGCCAGCCCAAAGCTCCTTGAGCACCGGCAACATCTCGGCCATGTACTTGTACGCGTCGGACTGCTTAAGACCTGGCCTCATGCGATCGAACTCGCGTTGATAGGCCCCGGACCCAATCCCGAACTCGAGACGTCCGCCGCTAATGAGATCGGTAAACGCCGCCTCACCAGCCAGGTTGATTGGATGCCAGTACGCGGCGACGGCAACAGCGGTACCCAGGCGAATCCGGTCGGTGTGTGCTGCCCACCAGGTGAGAAGCTGAAACGGGTTCGGCGCAATCGTCATCTCGAGCGCATGGTGCTCGGCGGACCAGACGGTTTCGAACCCGCCACGGTCAGCCATTTGCACCATGTCGAGCGTGTGCTTCTGAACCTTCTCCATATCGGTATCGAGGTCGAGCCGTTCGATGTTTATCGCTAGCTGAAACTTCATTGCCATCTCCTCTCAGGTTCGGGTTAGCGCGGTGCCGACAAGCTGCTGCCGAGCGGTTCGCTCGACGTGTTCATCCAGACGGTCTTGGGGCGGGTGTAATCGAACATGGCCTGGAAACCAGACTCCCGGCCGTAACCAGACCCCTTCATGCCCCCAAACTCGGCGACAGGGGAAATCACTCGGTAGGTGTTGACCCACACAATTCCGGCCTTGACCTTTTTGGCGACCCGAAGCGAACGTGCCGAGTCTCTGGTGAAGATGCCGCAGGCCAAACCGTGCTTCGTGTCGTTGGCCAAGCGAATCACTTCGTCCTCATCGGTGAAACGAATGATCGCAGCCACAGGTCCGAAGAGCTCGGTATCGACGATGCG
>JAVCKV010209687.1:0-16504 GCA_032274145.1 Herpochondria borealis | reverse complement strand
CAGATGGATTTGAATACAACAGTAGGCATGTATCTGCTGCAGATACCGCTGGCATCAAACTGAATAAACCAGTGACAAAACAATGGTGTTATAGGACACAAACCTACAAAACAATCATAAAAGGAGTTGCCGAAGTAAAAATGAGTTTCATTTAATTTATTTTAATTTTGAAGTATTCTACACCACTTTAATTCAATAAAAATGGTTATTGTAAGTCGTTTTGTACTGTAGCTAAATCGATACTTTTAATCCCCATTTTCCTATCAGGACTCATAGTACAGTAGCGAACAAATTTCTATATTTTAATATTTTAATTTTATTATTAAATTTCCTTTCCACAATTGGCCTCTCTACCAGGGGTTCTAGCACCACTATTGCAACCTATTGCAATATTTTTTAGCATTTCAATAAAAATTTCAATAGGTTTTAAATTCTAATACGTATTGCGGTAATATTCAATATTGCAATAAGTATTGCAATATCGTTTAATCGTGCAAAAAATATAGCTTTATTGTTCAATATCACAATAAGAAGTGCATTAGTTTTCAATAGTCCAACACTGTTTGCAAACTGTTTCAATACTGCAACAAATGCTGCAGTCGTTTTTAATATTTTAACAAATACCGCACTACATCTCAAAAGTACGATATTTTTCGCTGTATTTTCCAAAAATAAAATAGATTCTCTTCACTCTTAAAATTTTGGATTAAACTGTTATCAAATTTAGACGCGGTTTGGGAATTTGCTGAGCGCTCAGTTGCTGAGGAAGTCATTTTGTTCAGTTTTAATGTTTCGAAAGACAGAAATTTGTTTCTTCAGTTTCAAGAAGGAGCCCGGTGGACATAATTAATTCCCGCCTTCGCAACACACGTAATGCTACCAACAATTTCAAAACTAAGTTTTGAAATCGCGGGTAGGCATTATGTAATCGAATAAAAACATTTCAAGATTTTAAACTAAGATTTCAATGTGCAAGTGTTTTTATTATCACAAAATGAAGATTCCAAAAAAGTAAAATTTGTAAGTTACAACAGTGTTCAAATTACAGTAAAATACTATTCAACATTCCAGAAGGTGCTGTAATAATTACGAACATTATAATAAATATTGCAACAACTTTAAAAATTGCACTAACTATTGCAGTAAATTTTAATATCGCAATAGATAGTGCAAAAACCACCAAAATTGCATTAACTATTTCTATAATTTTCAAAACTGCAATAGTCATTGCAATATCATCCACACAGTAAAATAAATAGTTCAATAAGAACATTTCAATGTACTGCAATAGAAATTGAATGCATGGAACCCCTGCTCTGCATAATGATACTTTAGCGAACAGTTGTAATAAGTATAAATTCAAAACCCATTCGTCAAAATCAGTGAAAAAAGTAGTGGAAACTATTTTCTCTCGTTGTAATAATAATGCAGTATTACATGCACTCAGGCAATTGTGTAAATTATAAAATATTAACAATTTTATTATTATTATTTTACTATTGAAATAAGTACCTGTATGAATAGATATAGACTGAAAAATAGTACAGGTCCAATAGAAACATTGTATCAAATATTTCGAAGAAGTTAATAATTATTTTAACTAAAAATAAATTTAAGTACCTAGTAAACATATATATGTAGATTTGAACCACAGAATAACAAAAAAGTTTTTGGTACATTAGAGTTCTGACAAGCGCTAGTCACTATAGTAATCACCTCTCGTACGACGACTGCAACTGTATTCTCGCTGAGCATGTTCGTCTATTGCCACGCTTGCTCAATTATTTGGTCACGGGGAATTGACTATCTAAGCAACGAATATGGCCAACTGCGTTTGGTTCCGAGAGGAACGAACAGCATATATAATTTCATGACAGGGCAGAGGTTTTAAGTTAGTAGTATGTTGTTCCGTAGTGACTCAAGTTCCGCTAATTTCGAAATTTAGAAAACTACTATGAAATGGTAGTTTTTTTCTAAAACTCGAATGTATCTACTCTGTGACACTCTTAACGGAGATAAAATTTATCTGCGTCAATATTGTCACAAGGTCGATAGAAAGGTTTCATAGAATTCAATCCGTTGTATTGTATTTATATTTCGATGGATTGGATTCTTCGACTTCATTTTTTCGTACCTTTTTGGTACGCATGGTACGATACTTGCAAAAAACATTTTTTTTGTATCTATAGTATGAACCTTTTGGGCATTGTAAAGTTCGTATCATTATAAAGCAGTGCTTTTTTCATGGATACATTACCAAAGATCATTTATGAGGAGTTTCATTCCTTTGCGATCATCGCTTATAAAAGGGCCTAGAAAAACGAAGTAACACGCACGAGTCTATAGGTGCTTGTCCCAATTTTTAAATTAAATGAAATTTCAAATGAATAAATTAATTTTTTAATTAAATTAAATAGTGATTGCAATGCTTAGACCATTAACTTCACCATCGACAAAGACGCTAATATTTCTATCGCTCTGTTCAAGAATCTCTAAATCATCTGGATCCAAAAACTAGAGGTAAAATCAATGATCAATCGTGTGATTTGTGGATTCTTCGTCAGTTTTTTTCATTCCGAGCGATTTATTTTATCCGCTTCCAAAACTGATGTCTCTTTTTTATCAAAAAATCCTTGAGCAAGCTAAATTGCATTGATCCTTTGCTTTATTTGCAGTCGGACTTGATTTTCTTCCGTCTTATATAGGTTGGTTTGGAATAATCAGTGCCTTTTTGTTGACCTCCATCAGTGCCTGCAATTACCGTTGGTGATGTTCTTTGCTGAAATTTGAATCATGTCTGCCGCCATGTTCTGCACCGACACTAATATTGAATTCGCCTCGGTCGATTTCTCTTTCTTTGAGTTGTTTTCACATCGTGTAATGAACACGCAGAGAGCTTCCCCTTTAGCAGGAGAAACCTTTTGTTACGTCAATGGTTTTTCTGGATTATGTTTTGAGCTGAGAGTAGAAGCAATGAGAACGGTAGAAACTGATCTTCAACTTGAGCGCTCAAGCATTATATACAAATGTTTCCACCACCATCTGTGCTAAATTGCACCGGTCAATCACATTGTAATTAATCAAATTGAGCACGAATTGACATGCTCTAATTATCCCCAAATAAACAAATAAATATATCGTATACTAATACGATAAACTTGTGACTCTTTTGGTCCATGTCATTGGCGAAAAGGAATTACCTCATTCCTACTGCAGTGCCTTTGTAGCATGAAAAACTCAGTTGAACCTATCCCGTCATACTTGTAAACTCAGCGATATTAGCATTAGAACAACCCCCAACATTTCGGAAGTAGCATTTTTTGTATGCCATTTTTTAAACTGACGGACACCATTAGTTAGAAAATTTTTATCAAAAACAATACACGAAGAGACGTTAATAAACGAACAAATTATAATCCCATAGAAGTTTAAAGAGCATCAGAGCGCGCCAAGATGGTACACAATTCCATACGTACAAAACGTCAATATAAAGAGAAACTAGCGCACTTTAATACCTCGTGTAAAAGCTTTTGGCATGCATGACAGCAAGGAGACGCCGAAGGATGCTGCGGAAGAGTTATTTTGGGTAAACTCCTCTATAATGCCCTCGCAGGCCTCTTGGGCAGCATTGCCCAAATCCTCCACGTTTTAATACATTTTACTACTCGTGTAGAGCATACGGGCCATCAACCCTCACACATGTTCGATGATGTTAATGTTTGCGGACTTAGCCGACCAGGGAAAGGTCCTGCTGCCCTTAGAAATTAAAAAATAGCCCGAATAGCGCGAGCCATGACACGCCGCATTTATTGTTGAAATTTCCAAGTTTGCTGCTCGGCGAACATTTTTCCAACCCAGTGCAAGAAAAGGTTCTCCAACATAGAGACGTATTTGACCGAGGCTTGGGTATTATCCAATCGAATCAGAGGGGAATATCAATAGAAGTAAATAGCACCCCAATACATAACGGAAAAACCCACAGAAAAGTTTAAAAAACCGCTGTGGTTCACATATTAAATCATGCGAATAAAAGCTCAAGCCGTCTGGGCTGTCTAAGCAGAATAATTGCTCGTCAGAGAATATGATTTTTGAACCAGAAGGGGTCCTCTTGCGTTTATAACGCCGGGCCCTCGCTAGCCGGTATTTCCGGTTATTTTTAGACAACCTTGGGCCCTGTAGAATTTTCTTTTACTCGAGATGAGAAGTACAGGATAGGATTGTTTTTGGACGCGCCGTTAGTCAATGGGCAGTTGAAGAATATTTTTAGACGGTTTGATTTCTCCTCACCGCGTGGCGCCATGAGGATCAGTGCGCGCTTTTGTGTGAGACTTATATTTTTCGCGTTTGATGGCTTTAAAGTGGGCGAGGTATCCTTTTTGTTGTTTAAGAATTGAAAAACAGCGGTGGGAGAACGCTTAACGGCGTCAAAAACCTGTCTATTGCGAACAATCCCTCTCTGCAAGGCCAAGATCTGGCCTTTTTTGAATTATGTGAGTTTTTGCCCTCTTGGAATGTTGGAAAGTGCTGGGAGATGAATGACCACGCGGTTCGCTGGGAAACATTGTTTTATCATATGTAAAGTTTCGTGGTTGGTTTATTTAACAGTTCTTGCGTGATTTATCAAATAGTGCTTTCGTTCTTATGGAAGTTTGCACCACCTTGGCGCGTTTTGAAAATATTTTAACTGCCGTAGGGTCATTATTGGTTCGTTTATTAATAACTCTTCGCCTATCGTTTTTGATTAAAACGTGATAATCAAGAGTATCAATCAGTTTAATATATGGGCATACCGGAAATGCTACACTGTGCGCAACTAAAATCCGCGCACCCGAATTTTTTGTTATTCCGTAACTATAAGGAGTTACGTAACTTCCCATTTTTCATTACAAGCTGATGAGAAACTAAAATACATGAGACGTTCGCGAGAGATGCAGGAAAGTTTTATTCTTTTAAAAACAATTTCTTTGTCAGAAGGAGTAAAATAAAAACCCGCGCATTAGCCTCATTAGGGCCATATTAAGGAACCTCTTAACTCATGAAGTCATTTAATAATCAAGTGCACGTCCCTGCCATTGCAGTAACTTAACACAGCGCCTCGGCATACTATAGACTAGATTTTATAAGTACTCTATCTCCAGACTATTCAATTCCTCCGTGATACAATTCTTCAGGTCTTCTATGCTCCGAAACTGACGCACATCAGCGTAGGCACGCCTTGCGAGGACACCCCATACATTTTCAATCGCGTTCAGGTAAGTGCTTTTAGCAGCCCAGTCCATAACATGGACATTTTGCTCATCAAATTAAGTCCTGGTGTGAGCCGAAGTGTGTATACTAGCACTGTCCTGTTTAAAAAGCCACTCATTTGAGTGCATGCTGGACGTAAATGGAAGCAGATAGTCTTCTAGCGTTGTGGTGTACTTTTCCGAGTTCTGGTTACCCGATGACAACGCGAGCTCCGACTGTCCTTTTTCTGAAAAAGCACCTAATACCATCAAGCGACCGCCCCCTTTCTGTCTCCTTGAAAAAATGCGCGGAGTCTGCCGTAGGTCATAAAAATAGTAAGAAAAGTTATCGGGACCATCTATGTTAAACGTTTTCTCGTCTTAATAAATGACATCCCCCATTTTTCCACTGACCATGTGACTTGCTCTGCTGCCCAGGCAACACGCTTCACCTTATGGTGCTCTTTCATGCCGTGCTGAATTTCAGCTTTACTGTAGTCCAAAAAGTCGCACTGTTGCATAATCTGTTGCGTCCGACGAACGCCGATGCTAAGGTCCAGACTATCTCGGACAGAACAGAACGGACAATTTCACCTGTTTTTTCCACTGTGCGTATAACCAGATGCTTCTCGTTTGGTGTGATCTTGGTCTTTTTTCCGCACTTGTTTCTACTACTTTCCTTATTTGAAATCTCTCGGACACCTCTGACTGCGGCAGCAGACCTTTCGATACTTCGAGCAATATAGCGATCAGATTTTTTTCTCTTTGAGTAGATCTTTGATGGCACCTTTCTCCTCAGGGGTTAAATCGCTTTTTCCAGCTTTGCGAACCATGCTTCTTATTGTCGAGCTGTGAAAAAACTTTACTGACATTTTCGAGGAGCACGGTGTTCTTTTATAGTTAAGTACAGTGCTTCATTCCTTAATATGGTCCTAATGAGGCTAATGCGCGGATTATTATTTCACCCTTTCTGACAAAGAAGGATATTTTTAAAAGAATAAAAATCCCCTGCACCTCTCGCGAACGCACCGCTCCACAATGTCGATGGTTGAGGCCATCTAACCCCGCCGGTGGTAGGCTACGAGCGGTACCCGGCTGGCCGCCTGAACCTTCACCACCGACAGCCGCTCGGTCATCTTCCAGTCATCGATGATCATCGCGCCTTCCTCGAGAGAGAGAACCGAACTCTCCCGGAGTCCGTTTAAGCAGAACGCCACCACGCACACCGCGCAGTCTCGCAGCTCCCGCATCTCCTTCGTCGCCATGCCCAAACACCAGATAAGCTGTAGGGAATGGGCAGAGATGCCGCAGCGCAACGCCGGTTGAGGCATGTTCTCTTACTACCACCTCTTGTAAGCGCGCAGAACATGCTGGACAAACGGGTACGTGTCCACTGTCACCCCCGTTAGCGTCAACTGCATCTGCCTCACGGCGGACAGGTACTGCGGGACCGACGCGCTGCCAACTTTTCGACCACCACGCTGCCGCTCATGCATGAGCCAACCGATGAACGCCACGAAGTGCGCCTCGGTTACCGGAAGCGGCTGTCGACCTTCCTCTGCAAAAAAGCCACCCATGTTCCCACTGATGATTGCGGGTGGACTTGGTTCGCTCACTCCACGCATGGTCGGCCACCAGACGAGCCGCTTGCGTCGCTCCGGGAGTGCGCCCAGAAATCCTCTCAACATGTTCGACGCCAGCCACGCTCAGGTTCATGCGCCGCTGGCCCCGTGTTGTCACATGTTCAAATCCAACATGAGCAGGCGCCACAACGGGTTGAGCGTCAAATGCGCTGCTCACATCTCTTCGGGCAGATGGTCCAGCGGCTCCAATCGGCTGGCCAGCTGGAGCGCCGCTTGGTATCACGCCTGGTGCGGCCAGTCCGGGATCAGCAGGACAGCAGGAGCGCTCATCAACCAGAGCTTGCTCACCACCGCCCCTATCAGCTCCACCAGGGTGCAGAGCATCATCATATCCTCCTCGTTACACAGGCGGTCGAGTTCTTGGTACATCACGTGCCTCAGGTAGCAAGGAATGCTCGCCAAACGGCCGGAACGGGAACTTGTCGAACGGCGCCTGTATCCCAGCCACGACGGAACGCCGCAGCTGCCTCCGGATCTGCAGGTAGCCGCATGGGAACTGTCGCGACAACTCTTCCGCAAACTTTTTCACGGCCGACGGCAGCCACTCTGCACGGATGCTTACGCCCATGGCGTCCACTACAACCTTCAACTTGCGTAGCTCCATCATCATCGGCCGACTTGCCGAGAAAAAACTGTTTCATATGTGGACAACTAATTGGATGTCCACATGTAGTAGAAGCTCCTTCACTCCTTAAGCCACTATTGGGGCCTTCAGGCCGTCTAATGCAAGCCTTCGGATGGCCCGGAGCTCGCGCAGTTTGATGGGCTCTGCGCACGCTTGCCATGACCAGATCCCTTGCGCGCACCACGTTCCTGGAACACCAGCGCTTAAGTCCTTCACGTTTAGTGTTCCCCCATAGCCGACGTCGGCCGCGTCGGTGTGCATTGCCGCTGTTGGCGTCGACCGCACTAGCTCGCGTACTTCCAAAGACTCCTCCGGTAAGTCTCGCCAAAACCGGAGGTCCCTGATTGCCTGGTGCGACAGACGAAACCGCCCTCGACTGTCGTGAATACGGCTGGACTACATGTCCAAGTACAACGAACGAGTGTAAAAGCTGGCCCACGGCATGGCCATGCTGAGAGATACACATATACCGCAGAAGCTGGCGACGGTGCGGCTGCTGACCCATCGTCGACCAAGTCTGACCTCCTTCAGCAACGCCTTGCTTAACCTTCGCACCCGTGCCGCCTTCTTTTTTCGTGACGTGGAACTTAATCTCCACGGAGTCCACGAGCACGTCCAGATGCTCGACGCGCGTAGAGCCGACCCACTCTCCCTTCGTAGGATGCCGAGCCATACCCAGCAAACGCATTAGGCTCTCGATCCGGTCCTTGGCCGCGGCGCATTCCTCGAGACCTGCTTTTCTCCCGTACGGCGACGGCGCTACCAGGAAATCTTCCAGGTAGGCGAGGATTCGATAGCCCCACGACCGCATCTCCTAGACAAACGGTAACATGAGATGTGTGAACCAAAGGGGCGACCGGCTCCAACCAAACGGGAGGGCAACGCATTGGTAGAATCGCCGATTGTAGCGGAAGATGAACCAATCGCGCATGGCTGGGTGGAGCCGTAGGTGCCGATGACCCTTGCTGATGTCCATTGACAAGAAATGGTCGCTTTGCTGAACTTTCATAGCGAACTTTGCCATGTTCTCCATCCGCACCCCGCCGTGCTGCCAATATCGCGACTGCTTCGCGAGGTTGATGACCATCCGCCTCTTCCGCTCGTCCTCCTCGCCGGCCCATACCGTGAAGGCCAACGAAATTATTGCGCCATTCTGCCTTGCCTTGGCCGCATGCGCCCAGGTACCTTCCTGGTAGATCCCGGATTTGCATCCGGCGGATAGGTCTGCCAGGGCAAACGCTCGATACTATTCGTCCTGTGGGATTTTCGGTTCCTCCCCCCCAGAACCCTCAATGAATGGGTCCTATGGTGCCTCGAAAATCCCATACTGGATGGCTCGACAAAGATATGCCGAGCCCCCCAGTTGGCGCTATGCTTCGAATCGCTGTTGAACCTCGAGCCAAAGAGGGCGCGTAGCAATAGCGACTACTGTTCGCCAGCAGCGCCACCCCTTCCTTTTGTCCGCTTTGTTGCGTTACTGGCGCTAAGAATGACAACTGCCTTCATCAGTTGCGTACTCATGTGCGAGGCCAAAGTGTCCAAGGGATCCGTGAGGTCCTCGGACGCGGTCATGTCGTTCCGTCGCTCCAGGGTAGGCATGACCATCTTGGCGTAAACTGGGTGCTTCGATTTCATCTTATAGAACTCAGAGTGGAGCCCGACGACCCGCAAACCGTACCAGATCTTTATCAGGGCCCAGATATCTAATTGCTTGGCGGCTTTTTAAATCCCGGCGGTCAGCGAGTCCTGCCGGAGCGTGATGGCGGCTTCGTGGAACGCCATCCAGAAGCCAGCGGAGCTGATGTAGTTCGTCTCGTACTCCATCACCGCGCGCATGGACTGTTTTCCCTATAGACCGCGCCGGAGGGGCCAATCCTTGTGCTCGAAGAATCCATCAACGAATGAACTGAGGGCGGGACCCGCCTCACACGGAAAGCGGGTAAACCCGAACTCCAGATCATCGCGAGACCTCCGGGCGATCTGGGCATATGCATGAATACACGAGGCATCGATGCCTGCTGCCGCCATGGTTCTACCTTTCACAACAAGTAGCCCCTTCTCCAGGAGCGAGTTCACTTCTTCGACGTCCTTAAGAAAGGGGTTCGTACTGATTATGGCGGTTGGATTGTTGGTTGTGGTTGTGGGTTAGGGCAAACGCAGTCTGTAGCGCGGAGCGGGTTCTCGCTAGATGAACAACTTAACGAGCCTACCGCCAGGAGTTCTAAGGACTCTCTGTGAAGAGAGAGGCATGCCAGGTAGAGAGGGCACTAAGCAAGGACTTTGCAGGCCTTATAAAGCCGGCTTGTGCAATGCCAAAGCACTATTATCATAGAGAGCGTGGGCCTCTGGAAGCGTCTAGAAGCTCCAGCTTCCACGTGTACACGTATGCATCTTGTCCTGCCCGCCAAGCGGAACAGCCTCACTATCCATTGTACAGTTTCATGGTCACAAACGGATAGAAAAGACGTAAATTGGTCTTTTAAATTTGAAATCATGGGTGACCTTTACGTAATTCTTTCTTAAAAATTTTAAAACAGAAATCATGGGTGGTCTTTACGTAGCTCTCAACTACGGCGGTGATCGGCGAAGGTGTGAGGACAAGCGCAAGCGTCACAATCTGCTGGTCGCCCGGTGACGTGTGCGATCTTTTGTGGTTGGGCACACGAGCATTTTATCCCCCTCACTATACCGTACATACATGATACGAGTCCGGCAATGGCCCCGACGCAAAAGATAGTTGTGGAAGCCGTGATGACATATGTAAAGTGTGGGACAAAGACTGTGAATGGAATGGAACGTACCTGCTTTACATACCGTTGTATAAAGCCAAATTGTCTGTCAGGCACAATTATATTGCTGAGAAACTTTGGGTATTAAACTCCGTATGCACACATATCTTACTGCTCTAGTATTATAAGTCGTGTTTGCAAGGATAAAAGTATCATCCAGTCACTCTACAATGATTCACCTGAAGCTTCCAAAAATTCCGCTGGATCGAGCAAGACCCACTTTAAGTCTGAGTCCCTCAATGAGATTTATAAGGCTGTAAAAGGTTGCACGGCTTACGTTTTCTCTACAGTACCCATTTTTAAATATTTGACAGCGTTAAATATCGTAAGTTCTGCCAATTTTATGTCTTGTTTTCTGCAAAGACTGTTAAGGAAGTGATTTTATAAACGGCTGAGGTCTTCGAGCACTGCATTGAACAAGGTGTACTGAAAGAGAAAAGAGCATTCAAGTATGAGAGAAGGTCTAAGAGAGACGTGCAATACATGGCGATGATGCTACTGTACATATCAGAGGTGCAAAGAACAGTGAAAGGCGTCACTACCGTGTCCCATGAAGAAATTTGCGCTCTTATTGCTCTTTCACCAATGGAAAAGTGCAATAATTTAATGGACGACAAAAACGGGGGAAAAGCGATGCCCGGATCTTGGAAGCTCCTCGGAAGAGCTCTATGCTTATGAAAGCAAGATAATCTCGAAAGCAGACGACAATAATGATGATAAGGCATACTTTTCGATGTTGCCGCCCACCTTACATTTTACCGAGTATGTAGTTAATTCTTTACATGTGATTAAAACGAGTGGGTTGTTTGTCTTATCAGCGAAAATTCTAAAGCGAACCTGAAATTTCCAGATCTTGCTCGAAGCTCTTCGTCGACTGCCTGAACCACAAATATAACCTGCAAGTCAAACCAATGGTTCGTGGAAATCCTGCTATCAAAGAGGAGCTTGCCTTAGTGCACGGAACCATGGCCCGTGAATCAGTGTGCATCAGTAATGTTGATGTTCTGCGTAATTGGACAGATCTGCACGCAGTAGAACCCAACGAAACGCTGTTCTCTGGAAAGTACTACATTCTTGAGTAGTTTTTCCGATGCGCAATGTATTGATCAAAGCAATTGAGAAAGAAAATTTATCCATTCTGATCGATTGAAGCCCGCAATTCTTTTTTCATATCCAGAAAACATCACATAGCCGTGTGATATCAATGAAGTGGCCGAAGTTCTTAAAATCCGTTGTAAATTATGGTTGCCTGCAGGAATGATATTTATGTGCTATTTTATAAAGTAGTCGGAGTGGACTAGGTGAGGTGGTTGTTGTCGTCGGGGAAAAAACGATATGCTCTTTGTTTTTCTCCAGGATCGTGGTAATGAGAGGTGCCGTCCGGCTAAATACTACAACAAACCAGCCGGCGGTGAGGGAACCTGACAGTCCATAGTATGCCGTTTTGTTGCTTACAGAATCAATGCATGTAGTCTCTGGCACATGTGTCAGTTAAATGAATGTCCTTTTTGGACGAGCGTGGCCAGAGTGCAGTTGTTACATATTTGAAGCAATTGAGTAGGCTGAATCGAAACCAGGATCGAAGCTTTATGGCTGCTCACTTTTCACTGACCATGTTCGCACCAATAGTCATTTCACAACGAGTAAATTTGTTGAGAGTGGTTACATGAAGATTCAAAGGGAAAAGGTCTACGAACCTTCCCAGTGCGAGAAAACTGCAAAACTGCAATAAAGAGTCTACTTAAGATTAATAAAGTTGATTGTCAGGAATCTAATGGAAATGATGAAGATATTCCTATGACAAAGAGGCTAAACAAACGCCGTAAGACTGATGAAAAAAACGCTACTTTCTTACAGACCTCATTCTTTTCTCTTCTGCTTAGGTTAAACATTTGTGGAGCACCGCAAAGTATTTTCTCATTGAACAGAGAGGAAACATGAAGCCCATAATGTCTGAGACATTCATGTTCTTCAACTAAAAGTCTAGTTTCTGGGGTAAACAGCTTGTAGCAGAAGCCCTCCGTGCTTCAATTTCTGAGCGCTCTATGTGACATTGACAAAAGCGCGATGAGCAGATCGCGTTCAATTCCGTTGCATCTCGGTAATTCCTCCGAAGACGCCACACTGTGTGGGGATAACTGTGTGGCCGGCAGAGTTCTCCGATAAATGTTTTTGTTTGATAAATTCTGTTAGAATTCAGGCAGGATAACCATCTGCTTTTGTATGTGTTCTCACAAAATGAAATACATAAATCGGCTTAAGACAGCAGATAGTTCGTAAAACTCAATAGAATTTATTTTAATTAGACTGCGAAATAAGTGTCATGGAGATAACTGTTTCAATGCTGTATTAATTGCAAAAATGAATTTATTGCAATATATAGTGCAAAAGTATTTTTTATTGCAATATTTGCTGTAATTTTTGTCCGATGTCTGCTCGTGCCATGATCTGAACCCGGTGTAACACTCCAGCTCAGGTTTTACTGCAAAAAATGCGCCCTCTTACACGGGTGCTAAGAACACACGTTGTTGATATGGATATCTAGCGTGGAATATCCATTTTTGTTCCAAGTCGGAGGTATGATTTATCTTCCAAGCACAGTCTTCAAAATAGTTCCCCCTCATTTCACTGCACTACGATGTGTTAGATATTGAATAGAAGGGAGATTTGTGCATCGACAAGTAAGAAAATGGAGAACAATAGAGGTTCTCTGCAGACTTTTCTACAGATAATCATCACCAGACCAGACCTAGAAAGCCGTCCTTGTAGTAATGTTCTCAGCCGTACATACACGAGGAATAGCACATTAGCGTCAATCTAGGATCCCTTCGGGGCGAATATCTGTGCTTGAACATGAACCGATGCCACGGACACTCGGTCGATCACTTCCTTCGGTTCATTCTTTCTTGAAACATCCGAAGAAAACTGAGGACCAACCAACGTCAATGCTCAACAATGCAGAGCGCTCGACAATGTGCACAGATCCGCTGCGGGAATATGCCTTGCGGAATCACACGTGCAAAGATACAGTCCAAACTCCCTCGCGATCTGGAGAGTGGGACTGTGTAATATAACACAGCACACTACTGTGTACTGCGCTACACAATTAGGCTGCACCTAAGAGCGTGGCCAACTGGCGCAGCCAAATGATTAAAATACAAGTCACTGTGTTCAATTTATTTATTTTTGTGCCACACGTGCAGGAGTCAAATAGAAAAAAGTATTTGTAGCGAAATTTCGGACATCAAATTAACACCTTGCCCGATAGAATTGAAATTCCTCACTGTTTTAGCTCTAAAACAGCACGGTTATCCGAATATTTAAACATGTCAAAAGATAAACTTCTCAAATGGCTATATCCTTTTTTCTTTGTTAAGGAGGTCATATAAATGAAAACTTGTTTATGAACAGATAAGGATCCAATAACCGCACCAGTTGGGACGCCAGGTGCAATGATTTGATAACAATCTTCTTTCTGAAGAGGTGCGAGTTCTGCGCTTGAACTATTCTGACATTTTTTTATCGAAACGCCGAAAACTCTTGCAAAGGACGTTTCCTAACCTTGCCGGACAAAATCATTCAGACTTTGCAAACATTCATAGTTCGACATCGACGGCCAGAAATAATAAAAAACAATGTAAATTATGTGCAGGGGTACTTCAGCTTTCTGTTTGACGATATCTGGTAACTAGTAGATAGCATGTGCATTACTCTCTTTGAAGAATACAACATTATTTTTCTACATCCTATACATGAGATAAAGGTCACGTTATATATATCTATATTTTTTGGAACATATGTACGATACCTGCACGATGTTCCGTTTACCTGACTCCTTTTATAATGAAAGAACAGTCTCATTCACTTGGTCATACCGAGAACATCTCGTAGCAACAATCCATCCATGAGAATGGAAAAGCGCACTATCTGCTTGCTTGAGTTAACAGGGAATGGCCTTACTTGGATCGCTCCGGTTCCCCTCAGAATTCCAGTGACGACTACAGTATCGGGTTGATATTCCCATCGTACTAATAAGTTTAATATTTTGAATAAATTGCATCTTGTGTAAATACGTCACGC
Source organism: Herpochondria borealis (assembly GCA_032274145.1). Taxonomy (NCBI): domain Eukaryota; phylum Rhodophyta; class Florideophyceae; order Ceramiales; family Ceramiaceae; genus Herpochondria; species Herpochondria borealis. The sequence continues at coordinate 2,142 of JAVCKV010209687.1, read as the reverse complement.
TTCGGAGAGTAATGGAGCACAGAGAACGGACCTAAATGAAAATGATGAAGAAAGAGAAGGGTTTTTTCTCGTAAAACCTCTCCACCCTCTTTGGATTTTTCATTCATATATCTTTCGGTCTTATTATTCCAATGCAAATTCGTATTGTTTGGAACAAATGAGAGCTTAAGTAAAAAGTTCTTGTCGACTACCATTCTCCATTGCGTCCAATACAAAGGATAATGATGTGATTCTTTCCTCGTAGAAAGAATTGCTACACATGTGTAACGGTTGCAGCATTGATTGACAAATGCATCGACCACCTGCTATCATAGCCCTAAACCAGACCCCTCAGCTTCACCGCTAACCCATCAGACCAAGCGACTGTGCGCCTGACTGCGTCCGCCACAACTCCAAACTCTGAAACCGAAGGGAGGCAATTACTCCGGCAAAAACTAACAATCGGCTACTACGGGATATTCCCTGAAGTAACAATGTCATAGCCATTATTTTCCTCCACAAGAACGAACCATTCTGATTCGTACTTTGCAACAGTAATGATCACGATAAGTTTCACGCGCACTAATTCTGCAGGCAGTTCTATTTAGAGAAAACTCATTTTAGTGTCATACACACAATCTTGGGAGTGGCACCAAATAGCTGGAAGTTTTATAAAATATCACTAGCACTATTAAAATCATACACAATTCATGTCACCCGTAAACCACTGAAAATTTAACGAATATTCTAAAGTTGATTTCTTTCAGTAAGAAATTCTCATGAATAGAAACCCCGGGGATGTAAGCATTTGGACATAGAACGTTGTATACTTCGTGAAGAGCGGAAATGATTCGACTCTCCACTACGGGCTACTCAAACTCATTTTGCATAGCTACGTGCTGCCATCGAATGAGCAATGACACATCCTCCTTGCAAAAGACTTTCATAACGTGCAATGTTGCATTGTACATATGAGCTCAGCTGACATTTTCCCCATAACAACTCCGTGCCAGGCGCCTTTCCTGTCCGAACCATTTTTTTATTTAGATTGAGCTGTTTGAACACAGCAGAACTTATGGGTGATTTTGGAAGTATTCGAAAGCATTATAACTTTCTATCACTTCTTGCAGATTTTGTTAATTTTTAAATAGTTTTTACGTCTGTAATCTACATTACGGAGGTTAAAACAGAACGAGAAATATTAAATAATCAAAGTGTGTGTGAAAATGAGAAAATCACGTTGAGGTGCGCCGTGCTTGAGAAAAATTTGGTGACATCAATGCAGGTCTGTGCTTCAATTAGAGTATGTGGCATTAAATTTCCCAATAATGATTTCATAAGTGCCTATTTTAGTGTAACACATATTTATTGTGGTGGGACACTAAAGGGATGGCGACACTAGTTGCGATCATTACTGTAATTTGGGTTGGAATCTGACGTTTCTGAGCTATTTTCATTAGAGACTTAACGGCCGTAAATTCCGGAAAACAATCCCGGTACACGTAGAAAAAGTAAACGGGAATTGGCGAGGCGGTGCGAAATAACGGTTCGGGAATACGCTAATTTCCTCAAGTTTGGCGGACACAATCCGGCAAAAGTCCCGCCTTCTTACGAGGGCGAAAGAAGGAGAAAAGGGAAAATTATCCTGGTACTGGTGAGTAGAAGTAGGCCGTCAGCACCTCGAACCCCACTGCAGATACTCATCCGTCTTCACAGCGAAGCAAAGCAACAGCACCATCATGGCGCACTTGTTGAGCAACGAAGAAATGACACAGTCGCCCACGACCCCGCATCGAAAGGGGCCGTCTGCAAGCGATGTGGAACACGCCATGCTGGCCGCCGCGCATGAAGAGAACACCTCCGGCATGAACAACATCCGATGGTTAACGTAGTGCTGAACAGGAAGCCGACAAACGCGAAGGCCGCTCGCATGCGCTTCTCGACGAAAGAAGAGCTCATCCTGCTGAAGTAGGTGATTTCCTGCAAGGCACACGCCGCGACGTACGGTCACATTCAGAAGAAATTCGAGCTTGCGGCGAACGCGATCAACGCGAACCCCAACTTCAGCTTTCAGGTTAAGACGCGCACGGTGCAAGATAAGTTCGCCAAGATGGTCAAGGACTTCCACAAAGAGGATTTCCGCGATCGAAAGCGGTCTGAGAC
>JAVCKV010209576.1:0-16507 GCA_032274145.1 Herpochondria borealis | reverse complement strand
CTGGTAAATATTTGAATACTTTAAATCAATCAGAATACCTTGTAACTATAAGGGTTTTTCAAAAGCGATTGCCCTGTGAAAGCTAGTTTGATATACTCTTTACCTAAAACGAAATTTATTTTATACCACTCAGTGTGAAGAAGAAAACACAGCAGAAAATCTCCAAGGCATTTATACTGGGAGCAGGATTAGGGACTCGGTTACGGCCTATGACTGATTCCTTACCTAAGCCGCTGGTTCCACTGTATCATGAGCCGCTGGTGAACTATGCACTGCGTCACTGTATATCTGCTGGTGTAACAGAATTTGCTATCAATACCCATCATCTCCCCGATCGCTGGGAGCAGTATTTTCCTGAGGGGGAATTTAATGGAGCTGAGATCTCATTTTTTTATGAGAAGGAACTTCTAGAAACTGGCGGTGGTATTAAAAATGTTGCGTCATTCATAGGTGATGAACCCTTGTTAATTTATAATGGAGATATTTTGACTGATCTAGATATCTCAGCACTCATGGATGCACATGTGAGCTCTGGAGATGTAGCTACTCTTGCGCTTTTCCCTATTGGACCAAACTGTAATGTGGCTGTCGATAACGGAAGAATAGTCGATATGCGTCATGCATGTGGTGTGCATCCAGGTACCCATCAGTTCACGGGAATTTATTGTGTTAGTCCAGAAATTCTAGATCTTATTCCGGGTGGAGAGAAAGTTTCTATCGTTCCTGCGTTCTTAGATTTGATTTCGCAGGGGAAATTAGGAGCATATATTTCTGAGTCAGCGACTTGGCATGATTTAGGCTCACGTAGCTCATATTTTGATGCTCATGCTTTGTTAAGACCGGTGAGTGAACCTATTCATGAAAAAGCAATGATTGACCCAAGTGCAGAGATATGCGTAGAAAGTTGTGTAATTGGCGATAAAGCAAAAATCGGCAAGAACGTAAAACTTAAGAATACAATTATTTGGCCAGGTGCTAGCGTGGAAGAAAATGCAGATCTTACAGACTGCATTGTTCGCCACACAGCGAGTGGCTGTCACATCGGAAAAGATCTTTAAAATGAAACATTATTAATCCTAAATACATAATATGCCTGCAGACACATTACTTACCGCTATCCGCGCTCACCTAGAGTTAGCACCTACACATTCAGTTATCATAGAGCCGATCACTAAAGGAGCGTCAGGACGTACTATTATTAGGTTAAAACCAGAAGGTTTTCCTTCATATATAGGGATTCACTATACGATGGAGAGGTCTGATAATGCAAATTATTTGCCTGTTGCAGAGTTCCTGTCAGAGGCGAAATTTAATGTTCCGCATGTGCTTTATGATAATACGGGAAGATGCTGTGCTTTGGTGGAAGATCTTGGTGACCAGGATTTACTCTCCATGCGAGATGAACCGTGGGAAGTGCGTGAGCCAGTTTACCGCTCTGCTTTTAAGCAACTTGATAAATTATTTTATACACGTGCTCCAAAGGACTTAGAGTTTCAGCCAGCTTTTGATTCGCATATGTATGTGTGGGAGCAGGATTATTTCTTTGATCACTTAGCGGAAAGTTATTTTAGAATGTCTAGTGGTGAAACTCAGCCACTGAGAGATCACCCGATATTGAAGCATATGGCGGAAGCACTAGGTGCATCTTCCAGGCATCTGGTACACCGAGATTTCCAATCTCAAAATATCATTGTGAAAGAAGGAAAAGCCTATTTGATAGATTTCCAAGGAATGCGCCGAGGAAGGCAGGATTACGATTTAGCATCATTGGTTTATGATCCCTATATGAATCATTCTGCTGAGGAGCGTGGAAAATTGTTAGATTTATGGGAGGATGTTTCTGAAGAACGCCCACTTGATGATATTTTAAATATGTGTGCCATTCAGAGACTAATGCAGGCACTGGGGGCTTATGGGAATTTAGTGTCTAATAAAAATGAGAAATGGTTCGCTCAGCATATTCCTACAGCGGCTAATCTGCTGAGAGAGCTGGTGACAGATACCGGTTATGCTGAACCTATCTTACCTGTATTAGATTTGTTAGAAAATTAATCTTCGTTCTTAGTGGATCCAAACCTGCAGAATCGTAAAAATATTTTCATTGTCTTTTTGATAGTGGCAATTTTGGGTTACTTTTTTACGCCATGGATGCAGCAGTATATTCCTAATGTAGATGGTAAGAGTCTACAAGACTTAGATACGTATTTCATTCCGAATGAGAAAACTATTATTTCGAGTAGAGAAATTCTTAGCCAAGCAAGAACTAAGAAATTTACGCCACCGGAGTATTTAGTATGCAGTATCAATGATGACCCAGATGGGATTAATAATTATGGTATTTACGATCCTACGGACTTAGCAGTCACGGTGAGTAATCTTATTCGTCTTGGTTCTAAGCATCTGCTGTTAGGGACTCATTTACATTGGCCTGATTTACCGAAGAATGAATGTAATACATTACGGACACAGTTAGAATTGTTAGAATCTTGTATTATTTCTACACCGCTTCGAAGAGCTGCAGATTCTGTAGAAATTCCTAATTATCTTTTAAAGTCATCTTTAAGTTTAGGTGAGATCAAGGGGAATGTTCTTACGTTGCCAAGAGTAAATAATCTGAGCCTAGCTCCTACATTGAGTATTCCTAATAATTGTAGGGTGGGGTTTTCTCAGCTAGAAAGTGAAATGGCCAGTGTAGGTATTCCTTTGTTAGCACTATGGGATGAACGGGTTGTTCTTTCTTCTTTGTTGTTAGAGAGAATGCATCATTTGAAATTAAAACCAGATGATTTGGAAGTCATTGTTGGCAAATTTATAGTGCTAGGAGATACGGGTAATCTAATTCCGATCAATGAGTTTGGCTATTTTACTCCTCTTGATGATGTAGTGACTGTTAAGCCTGATATTATAGCAGCAGAAATTATACCGGTAAAAGAATTGTCTCTGAAGACTCCATACGCAGTTCTTACCGCGGAAGGTGTGTTGGCTGATGATTATCGCGCTATAGAGTCTCCTGTGAAGCAACTGACACAACTGACACTTACACCAGTGTATGAGGATAGACATATTTATAATAGGATCTTTTGGTGGCTAGAGTTGGCCCTATCTGTATTGATTTTAGTGTTGTTGATAATTGCTGTTAGATGCTCTGTGATAGTTTTTTTTCTGTGGTTTTGCTTTTTGGTTGCGGGTTTGCTTGGATTTAGTTTTTTACTGAGCCGTTACACGTATTACTATATTCCCTCCATCTATCTATTACTAGCTCTTAGTACATGCCTGCTTGTGTTCTTGGGTATGAAAATTCGCTCATCTAGAATTTCGAAACAAAATGATGATGAAGAGGCTATTGAAGAAGATTTATTAACCGATGAAAAAGGTGCCGCGAAAAAAAATGTAGAGGGCGAAGCTGCTGAAGAAGAGCAGGAGCGAGAAGATGCTTCTGTAGATACCGACAGTGAGCTAGAAAAAGAGTTTTTTGAAGAACAAGAGAGGAAAGAATTAGAACGTAAAAAGGAATTAGAACGAGAAGCTCAGCTGGAAATTGAACGTAAGGCTGAATTGGAGAGACAGGAAAAAGAAGAACGTGCCGCTATAAAACAGCGCTTAGAAAAATTAGTAGAAGATAAGTTACAAAAACCTACTAAAAGCAAAAAAAAACGAGATAAGAAAAATGTTAGTAAATTTAGATCAAACGATAAATAAAGCGGCCACTCTCATAGAGGCTCTCCCATATCTTCAGTCATTTAGGGGGAAGACCTTTCTTATAAAAATGGGTGGCTCAGCGATGGATAATCCTGAGCTAGTGAAGCAAGTTATGCGCGATGTTGTATTCTTAGAAGTTGCAGGGATTAACCCTGTTGTTGTTCATGGCGGTGGAAAGGCTATATCTGCTGCGATGAGAGAGTCTGGCCTAGAGGCAAAATTTATAGGTGGTTTTAGAGTCACCTCGCCTGAAGCTATCGAGATTGTAGAGAAGACGCTTTCTGGGGAAATTAATCCAGGATTGGTTGAAATGATTAGAGATTTTGGAGGAAAGGCTGTTGGTTTCCCAGGTTCAGAAGTATTCATAGGGGAGCGTATAAAATTTAGAAATGAAGAAGGTGAGGAAGAAAATATAGGTAGAGTGGGGCAGGTAGTGAGCTGTAATATGGAGAAGATGCAAGAGGCGTATGATGCAGAGATAGTACCAGTCATTTCACCGTTAGCCGCTGAGTTTGGCACAGGTAAAAAACTGAATGTGAATGCAGATCTAGCAGCAGCAGCATTAGCAAAAGAGCTCAAGGTGACTAAGCTTATTTATCTTTCTGATGTTCCAGGAGTGATGCGAGATCCATCAGATCAATCTACGATCATACCTTCTATTAATCCTACCCTAGCAGGTGAGCTCATCGAGCAAGGTGTGGTGGCGGGAGGAATGCTGCCTAAGGTAAATTCAGCACTAGACGCCCTGGAACATGGGGTGAGAAAAGTTCACTTCATTGACGGAAGGGTGCCGCACTCGCTCTTGTTAGAAATTTTCACTGAGTCAGGAATAGGTACAGAAATTATTTCTCGTTAGTGGATTTATAATTAACAGATAAGGAATAAATCTTTAATCTCCAGCTATCCTTCTAGGAATATTTTGAACCCAGTCTTTCCATTCTTTAATGATTCCGCCTATGGGTTCTTTTGGCGCTAGGACTTTGAGCTTTGAGCCTGTGCTAGTGAAATTTATTTCTGTCTTTCTGCCTAAGTATTCGCCATCTACCTCAATCGGGATATCTCTATCTGAGATGACTTTAAATTCAGCTGCTTGAACATACTCGACAGATGATTTTACTAAATCTAACACACCTGCAATGCCTTTAAGTGAATCAACAACAAAACGATATCCAGATTCTTTGAAGACCAAGATATCTAACAGTCCGTCATTATTGTCAGCTTTAGGAAACAGTCTGACCTGACCTCCATAGAGCTCACCATTTCCTGCTACTACGGCTACTCCCTCTATCTTTCTGCCATCTTTGCAGATGAGCTTCATTTTAGGTGGATTGTCTCCTAGTAGCTTGACCGCACTCACAAGATAGGCTAGAGGTCCGAGAAGTTTTTTAGATTCTGCGGTTGTGTCTTCTATCACTTGTGCGTCAAATCCTATTCCAGCCATCTGTATAAAGGGCTTACCATTAGCAGAAAATAAATCAACCTCACTGATATGACCTTCTTTAATTACCTGCAGAGCTTTATCGAGGTTTGACCGTTGCACACTGGGAACAGGAATACCCATTTCTCTTGCGAAAACATTCATCGTTCCCGTTGGTAAAACGCCTAGTGCTGTGTCGGAGCCAATGAGTCCCATTATAATAGCATTGAGTGTCCCATCTCCTCCAGCGGCTAGAACTATAGGCTCATCTTGCTCTACAAGTTTGGTAGCTAGTTCCCGCGCGTCTTCGATGCTGCGTGTAGCGTAAAGCACAAAATCGCGTGCATTTGCCATGAGAAAGCGGAGTGATCTTCTACCACGTGTGCTACGTGCATTAGGATTAAATAAGACTGGATAACGATGGTCTTTTGAGATCTGTTGCGTAGCTTCAGATGTCTTTGGTAAGCATTTTACGCCAAATTGCTCTAAGTTCGCGCGTAGAGATTTTAATGGAAACCCTACTACATTTGAATAGCTGCCATTGATCTCTTGTATCACCATTTCACCATGCTCTTGTGCGGCATAGCTGCCAGCTTTATCCATCACATTGACTATGTTGAGATACTTGTCTATGAGTTCATCGCTTAGAGTTTTAAAGGTCACTTCTGTGATCTCATAAAACGTTTTTACGTGTCCATTATGCATGATGCAGACACCTGTACAGACTTGATGGGTTCTACCAGAGAGCTTCTTTAGGGTAGCGACGGCTTCGGCCTTATCCTTTGGCTTACCGAGTGGTGTGCTGTCTATATATACGAGCGTGTCCGCACCCAATACTATATGGTTTTGGTAATCCGCTTTGCGCGCAATAGCTGATGCTTTAGCCTGCGCATTCATAGAGCATAGTTCAGGTAGCGGCGTCTCATGGCAATGCACTTCCTCAGCAGGTGAGGGGATGATCTGAAAATGCGTTACTAGCTCAGAAAGCAATTCTTTCCGTCTCGGAGAAGTAGAGGCTAGGATGATTTCAGGTTGAGTATTCATTATCTTATAAATTTCGTTGTCTTACTGCTTCGTAGAGGCAGACTCCTGTGGCGACACTTACATTGAGACAGTCTACTTTTCCAGCCATTGGGAGGCTGATTAGAATATCGCAATTTTCTTCTGTGAGTCTCCGCATTCCCGCTCCCTCTGCTCCCATTACGATACCTAACGGACCTTTTAAGTCAGAGCTATAGAGGCACTGAGTGGCTTTATCGCTCGTTCCTAGGAGCCAGATTCCGTAATCTTTTTGGAGTTTTTTCATTGTTCGTGAAAGGTTGGTGACTCGGACAAATGGTGTTGTCTCTGCCGCACCTACCGCTACTCGCTGGACAGTTTCTGTGAGTCCTACGGATTTATCTTTAGGTGCAATTACTGCATCTACTCCTGCACCATTTGCAGTGCGTAGAACCGCTCCTAGGTTATGCGGGTCTGTGACACAGTCTAGAATAAGAACGAAAGGGTTTTTCTTTCCCGAGAGTATAGATTCTAGCGCATCTTCACCTTTTGCTAGCCCACCGCCGCCTTTCATTTCTCTGCCTCTTGTGTGCTTATTATCTCTAGCCTCATGTTCATTTCCTTTCTTCCGCATGAGCGCAAATTATCCTAGTCATTGATGAGTGTGAAGCCTTTTGTCTTCAGATTGATACTTGCATACTATCTTTTACTTATTTATTGGCTACTTGTGTTGAAAGAATGATCCGGATGTCACGTATATTTATGTCATGAAGACTCAAAAGAATTCATTGCAGAAATGTATTTCCATGACTGGGGTAGTGGCGCTGGCGTTATCACTCAGTCACTGTGCTACCCAAGAGGTGAATCATGAACTCGCTCAGCAAGTTGAGAGTAAAGGCGAATCCTTTGTTGCGGAACTTGCAGCCCAATCTCCATTTGAAAAAGTAGAAATGTCATGGAATGAAGCATATGAGCTTATGAAGACGAGAAATTTATCCTACCGTAAGGCGATGATAGATAAGGAAGACTCTCTCCTTAGAAAGGGAGTGATAAAGAATCTTACATTTGAAGTGCGTAAGAGCCTTCAAAATAGTGTTCAAACGACTTTGAATCCTAGCGAAATCGCAAAAGCAATGAAGAACCCCATGGCATCTTTACCGCGCCAGCTAGAATCTATTACAGATCTTAAAAATGTATCTCATTCACTGACTGATTCTGAATGGTCACGCGTGTCTCAGAGTGTCCAGGCGGATAAGATGAAACGTGAAGAAATAGTGAATTTACACGCGCTTTTCTGTAGAAGTGAAATTCTAGAAAAAGCAGAGCAAAAACTTAAAGTAGCTATCCACCAAGTATCGTCAAAAAGTGAAAGTAGCCCTCCTAAGGCAGTGTCTGCTGAAATTAAAAAAGCGCGTGATGTTCTCCAGAAGGATAGAGGAGAATGGCTTCAAGAAGTGAGAGATTTTTTTAATGCTGAGTATTATAATGTGAAATTTAGTAAATACAATAATAGGCTGAACTTTTACAGAAGTGTTAAAGATCCAGGTTTTTCAGACTGGAGGCGTTGGAGGAAGTTAGAGAATTCATATTCACTTGCGAAAGAGCTAAAGAAGCAACACGCCGAAGATAAACCAAGGCTTCCTGGACTAAATATGCTCATTAGCAATCTCGGAGTGAATGATATGAGGCAGAAGATCGTTCAGGATACAGTGATCAATGAAGGTATGACAAAAGAAGTTAGAGATATGCTAAAAGGATGGAGGAGTCTGAAAGCTGTGCAGCAGAAGATCAGTCAATCTGGATCTCAATCTAACAAAGAGTCTAATGTGGCGAAACTAAAATACGTAATCGCTAGCTACAAGCTAAAGAGCAAAGAAGTAGAACATCTTAAAAAGTTCTGGATTATCGATGAGAGATGTTGGAATAATGTGGTATATTAAAATTATATTTATGATGAGTGTTAGTCACTAAGCTTTTACCCGCTCCTAGATACATTTCGTAAATCCTTTAATATTGAAGATTTCTTTAATCGTTCTTTCTACCTCGCGATCTTGATAGTTGCTCATAATCTGGAATTGTGTCACACATAAGTTATAAATAATAATGATGTAAATACTGATTAATAACATTTTAATAAGCTAGGTGATTTGAATACGGGTGAATATAAAGCGAAGACACATTTTGTAGCTAAGTTAGGTCTATCACTCCATGAGTGTGGAGCTACGAGTCATAGAATAGAAAGGCATCTAACAAATTTGTGTGAGGTCTTAAATATTAATGGTGAGTTCTTACCTACACAGACAAGTTTCACATTTATTTTTTGGGATGAAGATCCAGCAGATCAATTAATTCTTATCAGACGAACGCAGCCTAGCGGGGGGGATTTAGGATTACTAGATAGACTAGATTGTCTTATCGATAATTTCGCAGACAATGAGCTAAGTTTTGATGTGATGGAAGAGAGTCTAGAGTATGAGCTTAGTCAGCCACCGTATTATAGTAAGTTAGTACTATCAATAGCGTGGGGTATGGGAAGTTTTGCATTCTCTACTCTACTTTCACCTAGTAGCTATAATGCAATAGCGGCCTCTATTTCCGCGATTATCATTTTTAACCTATTAGAGTATTGTTCTAAATATCAGAGATTTAATAATCTCAGTGAATTAGTAGGAACCAGTACTGCTGCAATCATTATCTCTATTATAGCCGCCCTAGGCTTTCCTGTAAATATTCCCTTTTGTATCCTTTCTGCAGTCATTGTAATAATACCAGGTTTAGCAATCACGGTAGCGCTGAATGAAATAGCCAATCGAGATTTAGTATCTGGAACTGCGAGATTTGTAGATGCGGTCATGTCTATGATTAAGCTCTTCATGGGAGCATTGATAGGTATCGGAATAAGCTCTTTTTTATTCAGTAGCCAAAATCTAAATGTTACTGATGAGGTAAATAATTTACCTAGTTGGATCATTTATCCATCGATTCTTCTCCTAGCGATCACTATTACGATTGCTTTTAATATTCCGTCAAAATATCGCTTGTGGTGTATTCTTTCCTCAATCATCTCCTTTATTGTATCCACGTATGGGACTGAACAATTCAATCAACCAACGGGAGTTTTTCTCGGAGCTTGCGCAGTCACTTTATTCGCTAATATTTTTTCTAATGTATTTAAGCATCCTGCTTCATTAGTATTATCCACAGGGCTTATTTTCTTAGTTCCAGGTAGTAAGACATACCTAATTTTAAATTCATGGGTCACGGGTAAACAAATTGTTAGTAATACTCCCAATGCGACACAAGCGTTTATGACTTTCTTTTCGTTAATCGCGGGCTTATTGCTCTCAAATGCTGTGATAACAACGCGGAAAAGTCTGTAGGTGAGATTGAAGTAATCAGTTATCAATACACTGTCATTGGGTCAGGGCACACTCTATCGAAAAATCATTCACAAGTGAGAATAAAAAACTTTGTTATCCTACGCAGAATCTCTCTGAAGTTACTCTAGAGAGATAGCTTAGTGAAGAAATCCCTATCTATGAAAAAATGCGAGCGATAGTAAATGAAGCCGATCGAGGAAACGTCCTCTCCCTAGCTAGATGACTGTTGCTCACAAGTCATAGATTTTACCTTGCTAAGCCCCCACTTTAAGAGCAATCTACGATAGTTCTTGTCATGAAAGATAAGAAATTTTCATAAAGTATGAATTTTTTCCGAAATATAACGTCAAATGTAATGATGGTATCATTAGACCTAAGTAACTCTGAGTCTGGAGGAGATGGGCGAAATGGTAGCTCACAAGCTGAGGTAGACGATGTTGAACTAGTGAAAAAATCTCAAGAAGGAGATTACACTGCCTATGACGCACTGGTCACGAGGCACAGAGGGAAGGTATATGCGATGATAATGAATATGGTAAAAAATGATGCGGATGCATGGGATCTAGCGCAAGATTCCTTCATCAAGGCATGGAGAGCTCTACCTAAATTTGAAAATAGATCAAAGTTTTCTACTTGGCTATTTCGCATTTCCCATAATGTGGTGTATGATTGGATGAGGAAGAAGAAAATACAGTCAGCGGGTGAGCTGGACGATCAGCTCCTAGATGCCAATCGTATCGATATGACAGCAGCTACTGCCCCGAAACAAAGTAAACGCCCAGATGAGGCGATGGCTGGGAATGAGCTTAGGCGCGAGATAGAAGATGCTCTTAATGAAATCTCGCCCGAGCATAGGGAAACAATATTACTCAGAGAAGTCCAAGGAATGGACTACAAGGAAATAGCAGACATAATGGATTGTTCATTAGGAACGGTCATGAGTAGACTGTTCTATGCTAGAAAAAAACTACAAACACTATTGAAATCATGAAAAAACCAGATGAAAATACAGTCAAGCGTTGGCTAGAAGGCGGGCTCGATGGAGAAGAATTATCCAATATCGAGTCATGGGCGGAAGTGAACTCTGGTGAGTTGGGTGAACTTGATGCAGAATTCAAATGCGACATTGGGTGGAATGCTCTCAATGATGAAATGATAGCTGAGATTCCAGTTTCGATTGAGCCTCCTTACCCTGAGTTCTTCAATTCTAAGATGCTGCAGGCGATCGGAGATGACGCCAAAGAAGCTGAAGTATCTGAGCAAGTGAAGCCAGTAAATGGATTATGGCAGAAAGTGAGCTTAATGATAGCTCCCGCTGCAGTGGCTGCTCTAGTAGCATTTTATGCTGGAACGCAGATGCAGAATGCAGATCCTGTGCAGGCCAAGGATGCTTCAGTGTTAGGCAGTATATATGTGCCGAACTCAGGAATAGAGGCAAATGTTTCAGAGTCTCTATCTGCTACTGAGATCATTCTTAGTGGGCTAGCTCCCATTTCAGATGACCTAGATATCGCTGCGGGTGATACTTCACCAGGCTTGTCCCCGATGATGGCATCTACGCATAAAGAAATTATTCCGCACGCTGTATATTAAAGTATCAAGTATTTATGAGATTTTCATTTTCCATTTTCACTTATCTGATTTTTTCCACACTCAGTGGTCTGAGCTTATTATCTGCACAGAATAAAGATATAGGTAGAGATTCTGTAGGGCAGCTAAAAGTAAGCCTTATTTTTGGGACTAATGGGGAGGTGATTAAAGCAGGGAAGACACTCAAAGCTCCGAGTAAGGGCAAGCTGGAGGCATTAAAAAATCTTAAGAATATTAAATTTAAGCATTATAGGTTGTTAGGCGAGGATGAGCAGCCTATTCTTAGAAGCTACGAAAACTGGGTAACTCCGATGAAAGGCTCTAAAGAGATATTGCTGAGTTTTCAACCGATAGGAAAGCCGCTTAATGATAAGCTTAAAATGGATTTAGAGTTCTGGCAGAGTCATAAAAAAATCATGAAAATAGGTCGAGCTCTAGAGAAAGGGAAAATTCTCTTTATACAGGGGCCAGCATGGCGCGGAGGTAAGATTATTATAGCGGTAGAACTATCGTCTTTGGTGAAGTAATGGGCGTAGTGCTGTTGATTTGAAATTTATAGAGGAACAATATGTAGCTTCTTGACCAGGCACTAATTAGTTTCTTTTCATGGCTTGATTGCCTTATGTAAAGAGGTTGTAGTTTTATCTTTTCAGATAGCCGCGGATGTATAGTATCTCGCTCGTGATCACGATAGGAATCTCTAGTCAGAAAGGTGGAGTGGGAAAGACCACGGTTTCAATTAACTTGGCGTATGCCTTTGCGCGTTCTGGGCGGAAGGTATTAGTAGTAGATGCAGATCCGCAGGGGTCTGTAGGGCTTTCTCTGACTAAGAAAACTCGAAAGTTGAATGGGTTCTTTGATTATTTAAGTGGTGACGGGACTCATTTCAAAAGTGTTGTAGTGCCAACGCGGATGGAGACTTTAGCCTTAGTGCCAGCTGGCCAGGGTAGCGATTACGATATGAGTTTTGGTCTTTCTGGGGATGAGGGTGATGATTCTAGAGAAAAAGTGAGATTATTTCTGAAAGATGCTGAGAATGCAGGTTACGATGTGTGTATAGTGGATACAGCTGCGGGGTTATTCGGTATTACGAAAGATATTTTAGTAGAAGTGGATGCGGTGCTGGTGCCGCAGCAGTCGGAGCCGCTCGGCATCCGAAGTATGCCTAAAATGTTAGAAGCTCTTAAAAAGGTGCGAGACATGAATCCGAGATTACATATTTTAGGCGTCTTGCTAACGATGGTGCAGAGAGATTTACGCGAGAGCGTGGAGGCTGGTTTGGGGTTGAGATCTGTATTACCTGGTAATTTAGTGATGTCGGCAGAGATACCGCGGGATGATTTATTTATAAAGGCAAGTGCGAGAGGCTTGCCTGTGGGAGTTCTGAAGGAAGGAACGAAGGTGCTAGAAGAGTTTAGCATTTTAAGGAGAGAAATAGAGCTAAAGCTACTGCAGAGCTAATCAGTAATGCTAAAATCAGAGGTGAACGAAAGGATAAAAGAATGGATTCAATAAACTCATGGATTAACGAAGAAGAGGTGCGGAAGTTAGCTGAAGATCTGACTTCTAGACCGATTGCGGTAGAGGAAAAGAGTGAAACCTCAGAGGTAGGAACAGAGGTTGAAGGGGAAGTAGATTTTGTTTTAGCTGAGAGGCAAGGTGAGACAGCGATGAAGGAAATTGATGAGGTTTCTCAAGAAGTGAAGGAGAGCCGCTCTAGCTCGCTCGCTGCGGCTAGCGCGATGGCTGCATCTGTAGGACTGATAGGTTCTTCTAGAGATGCTAAGAAAAGTGAAGAACAAGTGATTTCTGTTGCTGTTATTGATGAAGATGCATCAGAAATAAATTCGGATCCATTGTGTGATCATTGTATAGGGACTGTTCCTGTTAATATTAGTAATGGAGTGAAGGCGTCTCTTTCTGTCGTGAATACTGATAAAGAGCACGGAATATTTTCAGAAGTTGATAAACGACTTGTTGATTCAGTGCAAGCGAAAGGGATTTGCGTGATTGATAGAGATGGGAACGTGCTTTATTCTAGTATGAAAAACCCTCATTTTGTAGTATTTGCCGTTGATACTATGATGGAAACAGCGCTCATGCAAACTCAGAAAGATGACTTTAAAAATACTCGGGTGAGAATGACAGCAGGTGAATTTTTAGAGTTTGTATCAGTGAAAACTACGGAAGGTATTCTATTGGTTGTGATATCAATAGAGTATATTTTAGGGTGTTCAAAGGTGAAAGAGCTTGCAGATGATATATTAAGGATCACGAAACCTGCCTAACATTAAGGAGTGATTTAATTTTATGTTGCTATCTTCCTAAGACTTTACGTGATAGTGATCTAGGTGAGAAATTTAGTCGTGGTTTTGAATTGATTTGTTGGTGAATATTGATAGTCATTGGGGTCACGAATTATGAAGAGAATTAAAATAATAGCGATTGCTTTTTTCGGAGTGGTTTTATCACTCAGTGGTCATGCCGCAGAGAAGCCTAACGTGATATTTATTTTAGCGGATGACCTTGGATACGGAGATTTATCTATATTAGGACAAAAGAAATTAAAGACACCTAACATAGATCGCATTGGAAGTGAGGGGATTATTTTGACTCAACACTATTCTGGAAACACTGTTTGTTCGCCATCTCGTGCTGTGTTAATGACGGGTCAACATCCCGGGCATGTTCATTGTAGAGGGAATGGAGATGAAAATAAGTTTGCCCTGGATTCTAAGATGACAACTCTTCCGCGGCTGTTTAAGAATGCAGGTTATGCAACTGGGGCTTTTGGTAAGTGGGGATTAGGCCATACTCATAGTGCTGGTGCCGCGAACCCTCTTAGCCATGGTTTTGACCATTTTTCAGGTTGGAAAAGCCAGGTGATAGCTCACACGTATTACCCTACTAGTATTGTGCGTGACGGAAAAGAGATGGCGTTGAAAACTGGAACTTATATTCATGATTTGATCATGGAGGATGCTAACAAGTTTATTAAAAATAGTGTTACCGCTAAGAAGCCATTCTTTTGTTACATACCGACAGCTATTCCTCATGCTGCGATGCATGGTCCCAAAGAACTCCATGCTAAATGGCGAAAAAAATTTCCTCAATTTGATGATAAACTTGGGAAATACCGAGCGGGCAAACTAGATGCCTGTCCAGATGTGGTGAACCCGATCGCAGGATTTGGAGCAATGATAGAGCATCTGGATAATCAAGTAGGCGAGATCATGGAGCTTCTTAACAAATTAGGGGTCGATCATAATACATTAATCATTTTCACGAGCGATAATGGAACGCATCGCGAAGGTGGGCACGATCATCGATTTTGGAATTCTAATGGAGAATTCCGTGGAATAAAACGTGATCTCTATGATGGTGGGATACGAGCTCCTTTTTTGGCGCTATGGCCAAAGGTGATAAAACCAGGTGGGAAGAGCGATCACATTAGCGCATTTTGGGATATTTTACCGACCATGGCCGAGATTATAGGTCAGCCTACCCCAAAGCAAAACGATGGGATTTCGATTTTTCCAACGTTGATGGGAAAAGCATCTGAGCAGAAAAAACATGCTTATCTCTATTGGGAATTCCGTAGTGCTAGAAGTAAGGGTATTACCTCGCAAGCAGTCCGAATGGGAGATTGGAAAGCTGTGAAATCATACAGAAAACGTGGTGCTACATTAGAGTTATTTAATATCAAACAAGATATTGGGGAAAGAGAAAGTGTAGCCAATCAGTTTCCAAAGGTGGTAGAACGTGTAAAAGAAATTATTAACGAGGCTCACATACCATTATCGAATCAATAAATTAACATCAATTATTCAATGAACTATACTATTATGAAATCACTATATAAGACCACAGCAGCTCTAACACTCACAATATCATCGCTAAATGCTCAGATTACCTATAAGTCGGATTCTGAGTCTAAAAATAAGAAGCGTATCGTTTTCGTAGCATCAGATCATGAATATAGAGCGGAGGAGACTTGCACGGCTCTAGCTAGAATCATGGCTAAACATCATGGTTATGAATCTACCGTGCTCTATGGAGTAAATGAAAAAGGGGAGATTGAGGCGGGAGCTTCAAATATTAAAGGGTTAGTTGCTTTAGAACAGGCAGATTTGATGGTGATTTTCACTAGGTTTTTAGATCTTCCCGATGAACAGATGAAGCATATTGATACTTATGTAAAGCGTGGTGGAGCGGTTGTGGGACTGCGCACGTCTTCCCATGCGTTTAAGATAAAAGATGGGAAAACGTATTCTCATTATAGTTTTAGGTCTAAAGATCCTAAGTTTAAAAATGGCTTTGGTGAGCAGGTGTTAGGAAATACTTGGGTTGGACATTATGGTACTAATCATAAGCAAGGAACGCGTATTCAGCTCATTCCAGAACAGAAGGGTAATGTGATTCTTAAAGGTGTGAAAGATGGCGCATTTTGCCATGCAGGAGGCTATGTAGGAATAGCAGATAAGACATTTACAGTGCTAACAAATTCCCAGCCGTTGGTTTCTATGGAGAAAGATGCAAAGGCAGATCCTGAGAAAAAGCCAGTGCCAAGCACATGGACAAGACATTATACTGCTGAAAATGGTAAGAAAGCGCGTGTGTTCCACTCTACACAAGGAGCTTCAGAAGATCTTTTAGATGTGAATTACCGGAGACTCTTAGTGAATGGTATTTTCTGGGCAGCAGGTGATGAAGATAAAATAAAAGCTGATAATGCGGTAAGTTTTGTTGGAGAATATAAGCCAACAACTTTTAACTTTAATGGTCATGTAAAAGGGATAAAGCCATCTGATCTTCAGAGCTTATACAGCCCAGTGATCCAAAGGAAAGAAAGATAGAATGTATAAAATGAGTTGCATCTTGAGAGTGGATGAATAGTGTGTAGATCCATCGCTCTCCGGGTAATCGCTGTGGTGGCTAATTTCTTAGCTGGCCATAGAGGAAAGTCCGGACACCATAGGGAGACGTGCCTCATGAAGAATGGGGGATGCTACATTGTAAGATTTAGCAGACGGATAGTGCAGCAGAGAGGAGACCGCCTGCTTCTTAGGAAGTAGGTAAGGGTGAAAGGGTGAGGTAAGAGCTCACCGGCTGAAGGGTAACCGACAGTGCAAGGTAAACCCCACGTGGTGCAAGACATAACAGAGGAAGGGTGCCCGCCCGACTAGAATCCTCGGGTATTAGTCGCATGATCATCGTAAGGTGACGCTAGCTCTTAGGAGCTAGAAGACAAATGATTACACAGCTTTAGGTAATACTAGGGTGGACAGAATCCGGCTTATAGGAGGGCGATGGAAATTTTTGCTGAGTTAGTTATAGCTTTTATTTGTAAGCGTCACAAAATCTCCCTCTGATTGATAGTGTCCATGCTTACAAACATAGCTACACTTGGCGGCTATGTTTC
>JAVCKV010209465.1:0-16508 GCA_032274145.1 Herpochondria borealis | reverse complement strand
CCTGGTCGCAAAGCTGGTGTAGTCGAGCGCAATGTTCTTTTGGTTTCTCGGGCTGTCGTTTGCGGCGGTCTTGATCGTGTTCTCGTCGCCAGCCATTGATTACCGTTTGGTGATGGCTGGCGCTGCGCTGCCCGCTGCCGAGGGGTTCTTCGGGGGCCCGTGGCTGTTGCACACGTTGCTAGCGCCTGTGGTTGTGATGGCCGTGGTGATGTTGCTGACCCAGAAGCGGCGGCTGGTTCGTCGCCAATGGCTGGGGTTGCCCATTGGGCTCTTTATGCACTTGGTGCTCGATGGTTCGTGGACAGCGGCCAAAGTTTTCTGGTGGCCTTTTCTCGGAGCGTCCGAGGTATTGGGCGGTTCGATGGTAAACGAGTTCGAGCGTTCGCCGGTTCTGCTCGTACTTATGGAACTCGTAGGCCTGGGTGTGTTGTGGTTCTTTGCACAACGTCTCGATCTGCTGGGCGAGGGCAAGGAGCTGTTCCGGACAAAGGGACAGATCTTGCGAGACCGTATGGAATGATCATTCGCAACGAAGGGGTATTCGCGTGGGAGCACCAGACATCACATTGGCCGGCTGGCTTACGAAGCGAGTCCGTCAGACGCCCAACCGTCCGCTGCTGACGTTTGAGGGACAGACCTGGACCTACGCCGAGTTTGCCGAGCGCAGTGCTCGTGTTGCCGATGTTTTGCGCTCCGGTGGTGTTGCGGCAGGGGACCGTGTGGCCTACCTAGCGTTTAATCACCACACCTTTTTGGAGTGCATGTTTGGCTGTGCCCAGCTCGGTGCGATCTTTGTGCCGTTGAACTTTCGCCTGACCGGCCCCGAGCTCGCCTTCATGCTCGACGACGCAGGTGTCTCGACAATGATTGCGGGGCCAGAACACCGGTCGATCCTCGACGCTGTTCGTGGCGAGGTGCCGGTGCAGCGATGGATTGGGGTCGAGGGAACCACGGGTGGCGACGGCGCCGCATGGGAGTCATACGAACCGTTACTTGAAGCGGCAACACCTGTAGAGGAGATCGCACCGATCGACCCTGCCGAGACTGCGCTCATCATGTACACCTCGGGCACCACTGGGCGTCCCAAGGGCGCCATGTTGACCCACGAGAACATCTGGTGGAACAACGCAGGCACGATGATGACCGGGGAATACACCGACGCTGAAGTCACGCTGGTCATGGCGCCTCTGTTCCACATTGGTGGTCTCAACGTGACGACGCTGGTCGTAATGCAGCGTGGCGGTCATGTCATCTTGCATCGCCACTTCGAACCCGATGCAGCGCTTGCTGCCATCGAACAACATCGGGTTACCTCGCTCTTTGGTGTCCCGGCCATGTTCTTGTTTATGAGCCATGCCGACGGGTTCGAGACCGCCGACCTTTCCTCGATCAACATCACGATCTGTGGGGGAGCTCCGGTTCCCGAGCCGTTGCAGAAGCGCTACAAGGGGCTTGGCGTTCCGTTCCAGCAGGGTTACGGGCTCACGGAGACGTCCCCTTCGCTCACCGTGTTGGCCAAAGAGTTCGGCGAGGCGAAGCTCGGCTCGGCTGGTCAGCCGGTGTTCTTTATGGACATGAAGCTCATCGACGACGATGGGGCGTTGGTCACCGAGCCGTTTGCAAAGGGCGAGATTTGCGCCAAGGGGCCAAACATCATGAAGGGGTATTGGAACCGACCCGATGCCACCGCCGACGCGATCGATCCCGACGGGTGGTTCCATACCGGTGACGCTGGGTATGTGGACGAGGACGGGTTCTACTTTGTGGTGGACCGTGTCAAGGACATGGTTATTAGCGGGGGAGAGAACGTCTACCCAGCCGAGGTCGAGGACGTTGTTTCGGCACATCCGTCGATCGCCGAAGTTGCCGTGATCGGTACTCCGTCGGAGCAATGGGGCGAAGCGGTAACCGCGGTAGTGGCACTGGTGGAGGGGGAGACCCTCACCCTCGAAGCACTACGAGAATTCGCTGGCGCGTCACTGGCCCGTTACAAGCTGCCGTCACGCCTAGAGATCGTTGATGAAATCCCTCACAACGCGTCGGGAAAGATGCTCAAACGGGAACTCCGAACCCAATTCGACTGACCGACCACGGTTAATCGTACTTTTCTAAGCTGAATGCTGTCCGGTAGGTTTCGCCGAGTTCGTCGTCGAGGTGGTGCGTCAGCCAGATCATTGCGCCCCACCGTTCGTCGAGGGTCATACCAGAGGCCACAAATCCTGCTTTGAGTTTTGCGACCAAGACTCGGCGGTTGTTGACCATTTGATTGCTGGTGACGCGAGCAAAGCCGAGGGCACGCGCATAGTCGAGGTAGTGGCGAAGGAATGCCGAATACAGGCCCTGGTCCTGATGTGCGGGAACCAGACCAGTCCAGATCATGAACAACGTGTCGGGTTCTCGTTGTTCGCTGATCGACCAGCCAATTGGGTTCTCGTCCGCGTCGTAGAACACAAACCGTTCGCTATGTACATTCCACGCTTCAGCTAGAGGCGCAGGCGGAGGTTGAAACGGCGCAAGACCCAAGTCGGTCATGGGAGTAAACACCTGGGCGGTCAGCTTGTCGAACACGTCGTACACCGTTCCGGCATCAACCGATCGCACCGTACATTCAGGTGTTGGGTTGAACGGAAAGTACTCGAGACGGATTTGGTCGAACGACTGCACGTTTCTCCTCTGGGCAGGGTCTGAGCCTTTCACTGTTTGTGATTGGCTGCCAGCGTTGCTCCGTAGGCTGCTCCGATGTCCGCTCCAACCCGTCGAGGGTTCATCACCTCCGATGGCACAAACCAGGGTGCGTTTGGGCCAGTTGAGTGGGGGCTGCTCGCAGCCAACTCGTTCATCTGGGGTTCGTCGTTCTTGTGGATCAAGATTGGGCTCGATGTCTTGCACCCAGCAGCGATTGCCTTTCTCCGCCTCTTGCTTGGCGCAATCGCCCTGAGCTTTGTCCCGTCGGCACGTAATCCTGTTTCCCGCGATGCCATGCCTGTCATTGCGGTGATTGGTCTTGTTGGCTCCATGCTTCCAGCGCTGCTGTTTGCGTTTGCCGAGCAGCGAATCGAGTCTGCGGTCGCAGGCATGGTGCAAGCAACAGGTCCGCTGTTCATTCTCGGCATGTCGATCGCCATGGCCCGTAAAACTCCGGGCCGAATACAGATGGTTGGCCTGTTCATTGGGTTCGTCGGCGGAACGCTGTTGGCCCTGCCAAACGTGACCGGCGCCGATGCCGAACCGCTGGGTGTGTTGCTCGTGGTCTGCGCCATCTTTTGTTATGGCCTGTCGAGCAACATCACGCCACCGCTGGTGCAAGAATTCGGCGGCTCGGCGGTGATCGTGCGTGCGTTGTGGATCAGTGCGATCGCGATGATCCCTTACGGGATCTATGGGCTGATGAACTCGGGCTTCTCGTGGATGGCGGTGCTTGCCATGAGCATCCTCGGCATCTTCGGCACCGGTATCGCTCGCACATTCTTTGCCATCTTGGCGTCGCGTGCGGGAGCACCGCGGGCCGCTCTCGTCAGCTACTTTGTGCCGGTCGTGGCGGTAATCTTGGGTGTGGTATTCCGGGGAGAGTCCGTCAACGGTATGGAGCTTGCTGGCCTCGCTCTGATCTTGTCGTCGGCCTGGTTTATCAGCCGAGCACAGCAGGCCAAGTAGCGATGGCAGCGGACAACGGGGACAGGCCCCATCAGGAATTGGATTCTCCTAGCGGGGGTTTCGTTGCCATGATCAAGAAGCCAAGCCATCTTCGTGGCGCAGCGATCACGTCGATCATCTGTGTGGTGTGGGTGGTTCTGGCTCGTCGTAGCCCCGAGCTGCATTATCACTTTGCGCCGCTTCTCGCCGCTGCGGCATGGCCGTTGAGCTTGCGTTCTCAGGGCCAGCGTTCTGTACGTGATGCTGTGGAAGGTGCCACTGGTGCAGTGGCGATCACGTTGGTGATAACACTGGTGATTCAGCTGGCCGGCTATATGAACGGACCAAACTTCTTGCACGAAGGGCCGGCCTGGCCAGAGGCGGTGCTGTTCTCGTTTCTTGGTGCCGTCATCGGTGTACGGACGACGAGTCGTACCCGCCCGGGCATGCTCGGCAGTCTTATCGACACGACGGTTTAAGGCACGACGGTCTGGAAGCACCGGTGTGTTGGGCGAGGCGTCGAGAAACCGATGTGTTCAGAGTCTTGTGTTCCTACTTCCCGGTTCGCTGACGACCCAAGGAGATTAGCCACGTAGGCACGCGCTCGTTGAGCCACTTCTGGGCGGGAACTTCCAACAGTTTGTAACTCATCGCAGCTGCGATCAGGCTTGCTGACATCTGGATGCCAAAGAGCCCTGGACCTTGAAACGTCTCGTCTCCTGGACTTAAGAGTCCGCTACCGATGATGAAATGCCAGACGTAAAGGCTGTAAGAACGAAGACCAATCCACAAGAGGATGCGCGATTCGAGTATCCGCTGGACCACATCGGGGGTTTCTCCGGCGTGCTCGACCGCGACAATCGCAGCCGCTAGGAAGTTCACTGCGACGACTAGAAAGCCCATGGAGAACAGAATGGAATCCCCCCAGCGCTGAGGAACGGTGAGTGCAACGGCGAGGCCCAAAAGCGAGACAGTGCTGGTCCACCGCGGCAGGCCGTCGAACTTTTGCGGGGCTAGGGCGACCATCGTGCCCAGCAACAACCCGTCGATACGGAAGAAGGTCAACGTGTAAACAAAAAAGGGCCGTGGGTGAATGATGATGGCAGCGATACGAATTGCCGCGACAGCTATTGCAAGGGCTCCTAAGGCAACGACGATTCGCTCCTTTGAGCATCGTCGAAGCGCCACCCCGAGAAAGGGCAACGCAACATAGAACTGCCACTCAACGGCGAGGCTCCACATGTGGCGAAGATGATCACCATCAATGCCGGGCAACTCCAATGCAAAGTTGTACGTCATAGTCGCCAAGGCGACCAGGTCTAGATACGGAACGTCACGTTCAGGCGACGCTGCGGTTATGGCTAGGACAACGGCTCCAGCAAAAAATACAACAGGGAGAAGGCGAGCGAAGCGTCTCCAGAAGTACTCTCCTGTTGCCCAGGTGCGAGTAGCCAAACGACGCTGCATGCTGATGGTTACGACATAGCCGCTGATCACAAAGAATATGTCGACGCCGAGCCAGCCGCCGCCGAAGGCCCGTGCGCCAAAGTGGTAACCGAGAACCGGTACTACCGCAAGGCCCCGTAGCCCGTCGAGAACTCTGCTGCGAGACTTGGGGGAGCCCGTCGCTCCCAAGCCTTCTTCGCTAGATGCTGGCACGATGCCCATCGCTTTTGGGCTTGGGTGTTTCATGTCGATGTGTCGGAGTGCACGCTTGTCCGGTCAGTCTCGATTCGATGGCAGCAGCGCTCCGTAGGGCGAGGAGAACCGCTGTATAGGTGACCATCGAGACGCCTCCGGTTGGGAAAACGCTTGCCCCGGCGATCGTCAGGTTGGTCACATCGTGGACGCGACATTGTGTGTCGACGACGCCGTCCGCTGGTTCGGTGCTCATCCTCGTGCCGCCCATAAAGTGGGCCGTGTTGATTGCGCCGGAGGGCCAATTGTCGCCAGAAGGAAAATCTGATATCCATCGCCCATATCCGAAGTTCTCGAATTCCTCGCCGATGATGCGAAACGTGGTGCGGAGGGTTCGACGATCTTCGGATTGCAAGTTGGACGTGATGCGCATCCTTGGCATACCAAAGGCATCGGATTCGTTGGTCAGTTGGACCCGATTGTCGGGATGGGGTGCTTGTTCACACCAATTTCGTACGAAGATTCGGTCCTCTTCGCCGCGTCGCTTACGCAGACGCTCAGATGCCATGAGCGCACCGACCTTCACGAGGTCCCGTGATGCCTGGGTCGCGAGCTCCGAGTTCAGCGCAGAGGGTTGAAGCGATTCCACTTCACGCCCAAGTCTGTGCTTCACCGCAGCAAGAAGCCCGGCTCTACTGTTGAATCCAGCATGGGGCCGGAAACGTTCAAGGATTGCCGAACCGTTGAGCAGCTTCAACCGGTCCTGGGTGGGTTCGGAGACCTGCATTGCGCCAAACACTCGTACATTGCCCACTGGCTGCTCGGTGAGGTCGTACAGGCTCCAGTTGAGATCCTTGGTTGGTTCGATCCAACCGCGTAATGCGCTGAGGTGTGCCAGCCACCAACGACCTACCTGGTCAGAATCGTTACCAATTCCGTTTGGAGCATCGTCTGTGCTGCTGAGTAACAATCTTGGATTTTCTGGGCCGGCTGCGAGCACAAATTCATCGGCGGTTACCGTCACCTGACGAGTGCGGTCTAGCGACGCGACGTGCAGTTCCTTTACCCTTGTTCCTGAGTCGACCGTGGCGATGTTGGTTACCTGGGCATTGAGATACACGGTCACCGCATCGGAGGCGTCCAATTGGCGCTCGAGCCGTTGGCCGAGATGGCCGACTGCAGTGCGTTGGATGAGTTTGGTTGAGACCTCGCTGGAGCCCTGGAAGAGTAGACCATCTCGAACTTGCGGAAGTCGGCGCTTCCAGAAATCGGTTGAGAATTCGGTAGGGCCGAGATGAAAGAGCTCGTGAACTTCTTCGACGTAGGGAGCGAGGTCCTCCAGCCCGATTGGCCACTGAGCTTCGGGAACCCAAGAGCGATTGAAGTCAACGGGGTCCAACGGGCTGTTGTTGCCTCCCCAGCAATTGGTAGAGCCTCCGAGAAAGCGGCTTCTTGACTTGATCCAGACAGCGAATGAGCCGCTGACTTCAGCCTTGTTGAGGCTTTCGGCTTCGCTGGTTCGCACAAATCCGCCGCTCTCCAAGAGCGCTACCGTCGCTCCTGATGCGAGAAATCGTGATGCCATGGCAAGCCCACACGCACCCGAGCCCACAATCGCGACGTCAGCGGTGATTTGGCTCGCCGCACTCTCATTCAGATCTACAAACATCGTCTACCAGTGCTCTTTGGCGAAATTTTCTACACGCGTTCAGGTGAACCCTGGGTGAGTATGGCCGTCGAAGATGACCCCGATCTGACCGATTGTGCACAAACGGTCAGATCGGGGTCAGGTCGGTTGCGTACCCTTTGAGGATGAAGCCCCGGCAGGAATATCGATCGCAAAAGGCTCGAGCGAGCGATGAGCTTGGGTAAGGCGCTAGGAGACCGCGAATCTATACTGGGGGCAATGCGCGTTTTGGTCGTAGAGGACGAAAGGCTTATCGCAACGGGGCTCAAACGCGGCTTGGAAGCAGATGGCTTTATTGTTGATTTGGCGTTCACGGGCGATGACGGGCTGTGGTACGCCACAGAGTCCACCTACGACGTCATAGTCCTAGACCTTCTGTTGCCGGGCCGATCGGGTTTCTCGATCTGTCGAGAGCTGCGTGAATCTGGCGACCGAACCCCGATCCTGGTCCTGACAGCGAAGGAAGGAACCCTCGACGAAACCGAGGCCCTTGATACCGGAGCTGATGACTATCTACGAAAGCCGTTCTCCTATCCGGTGCTAGTGGCACGAATCCGAGCGCTATTACGACGAAGTCCGGGCCTTGAGACTAAGGATCCAATGTTGTTCGTTGGCGATTTACGCCTTGATCCATTGGCACAACGTGCCTGGCGTGGCGACGTCGAGCTGCAGCTATCTCCGAAGACATTCATGGTGCTGCAGGTGTTGATGCGGAGCGAAGGAAATCTCATCACGTCGCAGAAATTGCTGGATTTGGCCTGGGGCGTGGATTTTGCAGGTGATCCAAGAGTGGTGCACGCGTACGTCAGCCGGATCCGTCGAGCGATCGACCGGCCATTTGGTTTGGATTCGATTAAGACGGTTCGTGGAGTCGGGTATCGAATGGTGCCACAGTCTGCGGACAGCTCGACGTGAGCGTCAAGCTTCGCCTAACTCTTGCAGCGCTAGCGCTGTTCGTTGTCACGTTCATGCTCGCTGGTTGGTTTGTTCTTGGTCAGCACCGAGACGCTGGTGAAAACGCTCTGGAGATGAATCTGTTCACTAGGATTGGTGACGTTGCTGCGCTAGAGCAGCAAAGCTTGACCCCTAATGGCCCAGATGGGGCGACAATCACAGACTCGCTTGCGATAATTTTGTCGCCAGCCGGGGTTGTGCGCCATACAACAGACGTTTCCGGGGATGCTCGTGAGATTCTCGACTTGGTCGAGTTAGACGCCGGCCCCACTACGGTGCAGCTTTCGTCATTTCGACAGACCGAAGGAACACATCGATTTCACGTCCTTGTCTCGGAAATTTCCGAAGGACATGTAGTGATTGTTGGACAAGCGCTGGTCGGCGTCGACAGCAGCGTCGCAAGCCTGCGGCGGTCGTTGTTGCTTGTCGGTTCTCTCCTCGCCCTTGTCGCAACGGCGATTACAGCGTCGCTGGTTAACTACGTGTTGGCACCGGTAGAAGCCATTGGAAGGCAAGCGGCTGAAATTGGACTTCGAGACCTCGATCGTCGCCTTCCAACAAGCGGTCGTTCAGACGAGTTCGAGAGTCTTTCGCTAATTCTCAACGACATGCTGAGCCGACTTGAACGTAGTTCTCAGACGCAGCAACAGCTCGTGGCCGACATGGCACACGAACTTCGTAGTCCGCTCACCGCTATAGCAATCCAACTCGGGGTGGATCTATCCCATCCTGACTACGCAGATTGGCCGACGACTGCCACGAGCGCTTTGGGCGAAGCTCTCCGGCTTCAGAGATTGATCGACAATCTGTTGCTGTTGGCCCGCCTTGATAATGGCGTTGAACACCGGGCGATGCAGCTCGTAGATCTGGACGAGATCGTGCACAGCACCGTTGATCGTCTCGCGACCACTGGAATCAGGATCGACCGCAGTGGGGTCGGTGCAGGACTGGTCCGAGGAGATCCAATACAGCTGCAACGCTGTGTTCAGAACTTGCTGGACAATGCGACGCGGTACGCCACGTCAAAGGTCATGATCACATTGTCTGAGAATGCCACAACGACGGCATTGGAGATCGCTGACGATGGGCCTGGCATTTCCGCTGCTGATCGAGAACGGATCTTTGAACGATTTTATCGGGTCGATGCAGGACGCTCTCGAGATTCGGGCGGCAGCGGGCTTGGTTTGGCAATCGTTAGCGAACTCGTAACCGCAAACGGAGGGACCGTCGAGGCAACGCCTGTAGAACCCACTGGAATCTCGATCACGGTGTATCTCCCTTCAGAGCGGGCAAACGACAGTTAGAGCGCTGAAGCCGAGATCGCGTTCTCTCCCGAAGCGTGCTCGGCAGCCTGATATAGCGACGGTTCGAGAAGCCTGCCGTATCGCAAGCACAGGTGAAAGTCCGGAGTTATCGCAGAGCGATGATGCCTCGGGGTGTGTCGAGCGTGGCTTCGATGAGCAGGTCATCTTCGTGGACAACCTCAACGTCGACACCCAAGATCTCGAGCTGGCTCGACAACGCCTCGGCGTCGGGGCTCTCGACCACAAGGTCGAGCAACGAAATGCCTTGGGCCGAGCTGAGGGCCGGGCTCGGTGCTCCTCGCCAGTCGATAAGGAACGGCACCGGCCGGATCAGGTCGGTCTCGGGCTTCATCGTGAGCGACCATTCGAGGAGTGTGCCATCGGGTTTGGCCCGTGACATGTCGTGAGCGGTGCCGATGTCGACGCCAGCGGCAGCACAGCGCTCGACATGGCCAGCGAGGTCGTTGGCTTTGACCGCAAAGGTCACGAGGCGAGCTTCGTCGAGTTGATCGATGCCAAACGGTCGAGGAGAAGCTGGTTCGTCCTGTTCCGGGTCCGGGCCCACAATTTCAAGGTACGACGTTTCGTCGAGGGCAACGAGCATGTTGCGCGTGCCAAAGCCAACGTGCTGTCCGCCAGGAGTAGGGGCGACACCGGTCTGCTCGGTAAACCACTCGGCGGTGGCTGCGAGGTCTGGTGTGGCGAGTACAAGGTGGTCAAGTGCGAGGTGGTCAAGTGCGAGGTGGTCTAGCGGGAGCATGTCAGTCACTTTCGATTTCGATTTCGTACATGATGAAGCCGTTTGTTCCGCCGGTCATCTTGTCGTAAAGCAGTCGGGCTGGTTCATTGTCGTGGTTGGTGTGCCAGTACACCTGCGGGTTGTTGTTCTCGCGGGCGATACGTGCAACTTCGTCGATCAGACGTCGAGCAATGCCTTTGCCCCGCAGCTTGCTGTCAACAAACAGATCGCCCAGATAGATGATTGGCCTGTCGTACCAAGTGTCGAGCTGCTCAACGAAGTGCACAATGCCCACGACCTGGCCATCGAGCTCGGCTACGCGGCAACGGAACGGATCTTCGGAATCGAGCAACTGTTCCCAAAGCCGATCGGTGCGCCTCGCGTACTCGGGTGCCTCGTAATAGTCGAGATAGGCGAGCCAAAGCTCACGCCAACGCGGCCTATCGGCAGCCTCCGGGTGGCGAACGACGAGTTCCTCGTGAACAGTTAGGGACTGTCCCTCATTGTTCATGACTGGTGGACCAGTACGGCGTAGTCGCTCGTGTCCGTTGCGGGGTCGCCGTTCCAACTGGACCATTGCTCGGCGGGTGTGAGCCCGGCGGCTGCTGCAGCGTTGTTGTAGGTCTCGACATCGAGTCCGCGTCCGAGTTGGAACCCCGCGATGAGCCTGCCTCCAGGAGCCACGTGGCGGGCCATGTTGGCCACGACCGCCGCTTCGGTTCCGGGGGCAACAAAGATCATGACGTTGCCAGCCATCACCACGACATCGAAGGTGCGGTCGAGCTCAACGGTCATCAAGTTATCGAGGCGAAAGTCGAGCTCCGGTGCCTTCTGTTTGGCCTTGGTGATAAACGGTTCGTCGAGGTCGACGCCAGCTACGTCGCAGCCTCGGCGGGAGAGCTCGATAGCGACCCGGCCGGTGCCACATCCAGCGTCCAGCACGGAGCTGGGGGAGAAGCGAGAGACAAAGTCGGCCTCGCCGTGTGGGCTTTCGCCCGATGCCTCCATCTGCTTCCAACGCTTGTCGTACCAGTCGGTATCGACCGATTCCCACTTGCCAGGTTCCATTGGGGTGTCCTTGCTCATGCCCGTCACCATAAATGCCTCAGCGCTGGTTGCGAGGATGCTTCCGGGCGTTGCGTTCGTTGCCACGTTTGTAATTGCCCGTAAGTCGGGCCATCAGTTCCTGTGGATCGCAGCGATCCACTTCGGTGACGAACTCCGAGGCACGTTCGCCGCGGAGTGTGGCTGCGTTACGGCCGTTGTGGGTGATGACAACGTCGCCGTTTTTTCGCTCCGACCATGTAAAACCGCCTGGTGCTGCCATGAACCAATCTTTACACGGCCCAATGACGGTTGGTGAGCAGGCAGCGGGGGTGGGTCACTTCGCCGGAGCGAGCACCGGCTGCGTGCCGCGGAGACGGGCGACGCCAAGAGCCACGATGACGAGCATGGTGAGCCCCACCACAATCCAGGTGGTCTCCTCGCCCGTGGCTTGGTAGAGGGCGGCTGCTGGGAAGGCGAAGATGCCTGCGCCGAGAACCTGCACACCACCCATAAGCCCAAGGGCAGCGGCTTGTCTGTCTTGAGCGACCGCACGAGACACCGCAACTTGTGTGGCGGTGAAGCCGAATGCGTCGGCGATACCGAGCAGGCCTTGGAACCCGACCAGCGCATTGATCGAGTCGATGAAGCCGTACGACATAGTTCCGAGGGCGATGATAGTGAGCGCTCCAGCGGCAATACGTGGAGGACCGACGCGATCCGCTGTGCGACCGGCGAGTGCGCTGAACAGGATCATTGGAATACCAAGCAGCGTGAACGAAACGCCAGTTACAAGGGGACTGCCACCCCGGTCGGCAAACATCACTGGCATAACCGATTCCCATGCGCCGATCAGTGAGAAGTAGCCGAGCACTAAAATGAGGGCGCCTTGCAGACGACGGATGCGGAGGAGATCAAACGAGTTCTTGCGGCCCGACGAATCGAGTTCGCCGCGATCGGCCGGAAGGCGTGCAGCAAAGGGCAGGAAAAGCACCATCACCGCAGCGAGAGCAAAGAACGGTGCGTGAAATCCGAAGGCCCGCTCGAGCAGTGCTGCAGCTACCGGACCGAGGAGAAATCCGGTCATATCACCAACGACGAGACGGCCTAAGTTCTCTCCCACTCTGTCGGGGTCGTGGACCGCTGCTGCTCGCCTGACGCCGGGCACGACGAGCCCGGTGGCAAACCCGAGCAGCGCCCGGAGCGCGATCCAGATCCACAACTGTTCGGCAAAAGCCATGGCGAGTAGCGCAACTGCGGCAACGCCGACACCGGTCGTGACCATCTGGCGTCCATAGCCAAGGTCGGCGAATCGGGACAGGCCTACCTGGGCAACAAAGGACCCCAAGAACCCAGCAGCGACCACGATGCCGATAGACGTTTCGCTAAAACCGAGCGTGTCTCGGAGCTCGCCGAGCAGCGGGATGATGCCGGCGACGGCTGCCGACGAGGCAAACAACACGACCTGAAAGGGGAGGAGGTCGGTCTTTAAGCGGCCAGGAGGACTCACTCCAGTTGACCCAGAAAAGCAGCGGCTGTTTCGACAAACATGCGGTTGCGAATCGTATCGAAGGGATGGCCCCGATCGGTGGCCGCGTCATGGTGTCATGACAGACTCGCGGTCATGACCTCTTCGACGGAGCTGACCAATCACTACGCCAAGGATGACCCGATCGACCGAATCCAGGCTCAGCTGCGTGAAGCCGGGGTCGATCTCGATGCGTTGACGCCGGGCGACCTTGCCGGTGTTGACGAGTTTCATCTCGGAGGCAAACTCGCAACGATGGCACTGCTCGAATCGCTTTCACTGGAAAGCGAATCGAAGCACCTCGATATTGGGTGCGGTATCGGCGGTGCGGCTCGAACGATCGCAGCCAAGACGGGATGCACCGTCACCGGCATCGATCTCACTCCAGGCTTTGTTGCTGCTGCAGAACAGTTAAGCGAGATGGTGGGCATGTCCGCCCAAACCACATTTGCCATTGCCGATGCCAACACGATCGAGTTCCCCGACGATCACTTCGATTCGGCCACCTTGTTGCACGTCGGCATGAATATCGAAGACAAGGCGGCCATGTTTATCGAGGTCGCTCGTGTGCTCCGCCCCGGCGGTTCGTTCCACGTGTACGACATCATGCGCATTGCTGAGGGCGAGATCGGTTTTCCGATGCCATGGTCGGCTACACCATCAACAAGCTTTGTGGCCGAACCCCAGACCTACGTAGATGCGCTTGCAGCAGCCGGATTCGAATCGGCCGAGCCAATCGACCGCATGCCCCTCGTCGCCCAGGCGCTCAGCTCCGCAAAGGAGAACCCTCCAGCGGTAAACCTGTCGCATCTCATGGGCGAGAACTGGCCGCAGATGTTCACCAACCTCACGGCAGCGTTACAAGCACGAGTGCTTGCGCCGATCGAAATCGTGGGAAGAATCCGCTAGGGCTTTCGCCGTAGAAGTTTGACTGGTGAGTCGGCCTATAGGCGGGGTTCTGTCCAGGCGTTGACCGAGGTCATTGCCCTGTGTGGCCATCTATCTGTGCGGTCTACCTGAAAGCTGCAGCTTGCGCTGCGGGCGGGCCGCCCAAACCTTCTTCTTGACCTTGCTCCGGATGGGGTTTACCCAGCTGCCACAGTCACCTGCAGCACTGGTGCGCTCTTACCGCACCGTTTCACCCTTACCTGTGCTCCCGAAGGAGCCATCGGCGGTTTGCTCTCTGTTGCACTTTCCTGCGTGTCACCACGACTGGCCGTTAGCCAGCATCCTGCCCTATGGAGCCCCGACCTTCCTCAGCCCTAGTTACCTAAAGCCGCGACCACCCGGCCGACTCACCAGCGACCATTGTGCCCGACTCCGTCACCGACCAAAACCCGCAAAGTTGCACACCGTTGCAGAAATGCGTGGTTGGTTCAGTCGAGAAAGAGGGCAGGTTCGTGGCGGCGCTGGGTAAAGTGCCGCAATCGTTCGGCCATTGCCGAGGAAGGTTCGGTTGCCCATGGATCTCACCGACACAGACACACACAAGAATCTGAGCGAAGCGCTGGATTCGGCAAGCCGTGGCGTACGCCGAATGCTCTGGTTTGCCGAACAGGCCGATGTCGAGGGATACCCCGAGATCGCCGCAACGTTTCGGACCGCAGCCGAAGTTCAGGCCGGTCACGCAAACGGCCACCTCGAATACCTCGCTGAGATTGGTGACCCGGAGACGGGATTGCCCATTGGTGATGCGGTGGACAATCTGGCTGCAGCGATAGACGCGGAGACAACAAAGGCAACCACCGTCACGCCAGGCTTTGCGGCCGTTGCTCGCTCCGAGGGACTCGACGAAGTAGCCGAGTGGTTCGACGCTGTAGCGCGAGCCCAAGAGCGCACGATCGAACGGCTTCAAGCGGGCGTGACAACCATCCGTTAGAGCCGTCTCTTAGAGACAAAAACCAACGCAATCAAATACTTGACTCTGTCCAGAATCCGTGTTCAGATGCTCGTAATGTCCGACGAGGTTGAAGCGCTCTTACGAGAACGAGGTGTGCAGGTGACCGCCCAGCGGCTCGCCATCATGCGCGTCGTCACCGAACAACCTCATGCAACCGCAGACGAACTTGCCGTGGAGGTCCGATCAGCGATCGGCACCATCTCTCGCCAAGCCGTCTACGACACGCTCGGCGTCCTGGTCGACAAGAACCTGATCCGCCGGATTCAGCCAGCGGGTTCGGCAGCACGTTACGAAGATCGGGTGGGCGACAACCATCACCACCTCATCTGTCGCACATGCAGCAAAATGTTCGACGTCGACTGCTCGGTTGGCGAGGCACCATGTCTCACCGCCAGCGACAATCACGGCTTCGAAATCGATGAAGCCGAAGTTATCTATTGGGGTCATTGTTCCAACTGCGCGACCTGAACCACGCCGCGCCGAACGAACAACGAACTCACGACCAGTTCAGCAACACAAGATCCAGTTATATGGAGAAACAAGGAGAACCATGACAGACGACAACAAATGCCCAGTGCTGCATAGCCCGCACACCGCAACGGGTAGCTCAGCGAATCAGCACTGGTGGCCAAACCAGCTGAACCTGAACATCTTGCACCAGGGTTCTTCAAAGTCAGACCCAATGGGCGACGACTTTACCTACGCCGACGAGTTCGCAAAGCTCGACCTCGCTGCCGTAAAAGCAGACCTCACCACGCTCATGACCGACTCCAAGGAGTGGTGGCCAGCCGATTACGGTCATTACGGACCGTTCTTCATCCGTATGGCATGGCACTCCGCTGGCACCTACCGCACCCACGATGGTCGCGGCGGCGGCTCCACCGGAACCCAGCGCTTTGCTCCGCTCAACAGCTGGCCAGACAACGTCAACCTCGACAAGGCTCGCCTGCTCCTCGAGCCAATCAAGAAGAAGTACGGCCGCAGCCTTTCCTGGGCCGACCTCATGATCCTCACCGGTAACGTCGCTCTCGAATCCATGGGCTTCAACACCTTTGGTTTCGCTGGCGGCCGTCCAGACGTGTGGCAGCCAGAAGAAGACATCTACTGGGGCCCAGAGACCACATGGCTCGACGACGAGCGCTACAGCGGCGACCGCGATCTCATGACACCACTCGGTGCCGTGCAGATGGGCCTCATCTACGTCAATCCTGAAGGCCCTAACGCTGTCCCGGATCCAGTTGCATCTGGCCGTGACATCCGAGAGACCTTCGGCCGCATGGCGATGAACGACGAAGAGACCGTTGCCTTGGTCGTTGGCGGCCACGCCTTTGGTAAGGCGCACGGCGCTGGCCCCGAAGACATGGTCAACACCGAACCAGAGGGCGCTCCAATGGAGCAGCAGCTCGTTGGTTGGAAGAACGACTTCGAATCGGGCATGGCCGAGCACACCACCGGCTCAGGCTTCGAAGGCGCATGGAACTCCACCCCAACCGTCTGGGACAACAACTACCTCGAGTCCCTCATGGACAACGAATGGGAGCTCACCGAGAGCCCAGCTGGTCACAAGCAGTGGCACGCTCCAGCACTTGCTGGCACCGTTCCTGACGCTCACGTCGAAGGTGTATTCCACGCACCGATGATGACCACCGCCGACATGGCGATGAAGATGGACCCAATTTACGGTCCGATCTCGCAGCGTTTCCGCGACAACCCTGAACAGCTCGACGAAGCATTCGCTCGCGCCTGGTACAAGCTGACTCACCGTGACATGGGCCCCGTTGTCCGTTACCTCGGCCCAGAGGTTCCAAGCGAAGAGTTGCTCTGGCAGGATCCAGTTCCTGCTGGCACCGCACTCAGCGACGCTGACGTCGCGACCGTCAAGGCCGCAATCATGGCCTCTGGCGTAAGCATCACCGATCTTGTGTCGGTTGCTTGGGCATCTGCCTCGACCTACCGCCAAAGCGACATGCGCGGCGGAGCCAACGGCGGACGTATTCGCCTTTCACCACAGAACGGTTGGGAAGCAAACAGTCCAGCTGATCTCACCCGTGTTCTCACCGCACTCGAGGGTGTGCAGTCGA
>JAVCKV010209354.1:0-11359 GCA_032274145.1 Herpochondria borealis | reverse complement strand
GTATGAAAGCACACAATAAATCTATTCAAGCTCCATAAAAAGAAGGAGTGGCGCCAGTCTCAACAGCCTACAGCAAGCACCATCACAGTAGCTTTTGAGCAAACCAGTACTCAAACCTATACGCAGTTCATACAAAAAACTGTGAGCAGCGGCTACCTCCACTGCATCATCCTTGAGGAGGAAAATATCGTACTGTTCTCAGCTTCGTATTGCGAGTGCATGGCCCAGCTGCACTGAAAGATCCGTTAACCAATGCAAAAAATCCCAACCATTGCACGGTTGACCGAAAATATCTTAGAGTACAACGGGATGAACGAGGAATTCACCCACGACTCACAGACGCTGAGAAAGAGACCAAACATCGCGTTCATATAGCTCCTGCTCTCCTTGCTACTAAAATGCCACGCACCGCTCATAGTCGTTAAGGTTATGTTCATCGCGGAGCAAGTATAAAACGATTATGACGTACAATCGCACAAGTTTATCGCCTAAAAACCAACCAAGAAGCGCGTATAGAAGCTGTGCCATGAGCTCAAACTGATCGCAATTCTCAGAAATATACAGATCCACGCACAGTTTTACCACGTACAGGTCGAGGAATCCCAGCGAAAACCCGTTCAGAAAACCTGATTGCACCCAAACGAGAAGAGGTTCAAATATTCTTTGCAACCCGAAGAATTCGGATGCGGAATCCACTGCCCAACCGTCCGGGCGGTACTATACGTCGCCATCCGGGCCATCCTAATTGAATACGCGCAAGATTATTTTGGCGCTTTCCGCAAAGGACTACCGGCATTTATTATCGTTCTCTCGAGCGGAGCAGCCCAAACTTGACGCACACAAGGCCTCAACCGCCCCACAGAAAAGTACCGAGCTAATTCCAACACGCCACAGCTAAAGCCACAGGTAGAATTTCATCCTGCACCGTCCCTAAGAGCACATAAAAGTCTTGCTGACGGCTAGCCCTCACTTCCTACGCCGCCTTTGCGGGATTTATTTCATATTCGCGTTTTATGCCTTTCAAGGAGTCAAAAGCATGTTGTGCGATATTTTCAAAAGAACCAACGGAAAGCAGTCCAAAGAGTAACTCGTGCCGGACAATGGTCTCCTCGCAAAACGCCCGTCCACGATATTGACCACCCGGCCAAGTACCTCTATTTCGACAAACACGAGAGAAGAAATAGTGCGGTAGCACAACCAACGTCGCATGTGACCGGCTCATCATCCAGTGAACGGCCGAAGAACCGCGTCACGTTACGTAATGTCGAATTTTCTGCAAGTTATTTAATCTAAATCACCATATTCTTCCAGCAAGTATGCGCGCTGTGCTTCCAAGAAGCAACAAGGTGCTCGACTTTATAACCCGGGAATATTTAACACCTAGTGCTACCGCCAACGGGTTTTTTTAATGTACATCGACACAACCACAAAAAAATCCATTTGTAAGGTCTACGCCTGGGGGATGCGCAAGTCAACCTGCATCCGGTGAAATCTAAACAGACAAAAAGACTCTGCCCTTCACCTCAACAACTACTTTGGAAAGTACAGCTGCCCCTTCCAAAACGCCATCATACATACGGTGGTCCTTTGGAACAAATCTGTCCGTAGCGACCTCATCCACACCATCCACGGGCTCCAACACTTCAAAACTGAGTGCAACTTCCTCTTCTGTCTCTTAAAATAAAATCCCGATAGAAACCATTCTCGGAAAAGTCTAGCGGATCTCTAGCCGTGCTAAAGTATACAGAAAAATACTTGTTTGCTCTGAACAAGTAGTCCATTCAATAGTACTGACCCCTTTAATGGAACAGTAAAATTTCAATGTAACCCCACTTGCCAAAAAAACCCACATCAACTGCAGGCGAATAAATGCCCACTTACGCGAAACTAGTACATCCGAACCTCTATTCTACCTTTGAATGTACTAGGCACCCCTACAGCGTCGTATTTAAATATGTTTGATACCAACATGTCGAAAGGATCAATTTAAATAGGCATTTAGGTCCCTGTATTTGAGGAAGGTCCCATTTTATCTGATTTGGACCTTTCCGATGCAGATGTAAGCGAACAG
Organism: Herpochondria borealis; assembly: GCA_032274145.1. Taxonomy (NCBI): domain Eukaryota; phylum Rhodophyta; class Florideophyceae; order Ceramiales; family Ceramiaceae; genus Herpochondria; species Herpochondria borealis. The sequence continues at coordinate 9,288 of JAVCKV010209354.1, read as the reverse complement.
CTGCTTGCGATCCAGCGGGAAATTTGACCGTATCTACCGCGTGGACTCACCATGGTGTAACCGGCTTTGGGTATCCCGTACCCTGAGAACAATGTACTCCGCCTGTTGGCGGAATCGGTTCACCGGTACGAAAAACCATGTCGGTCATCCGTTACCGCGCGGTTCACGAATACAGTGGAGTTGATGCACGGTCACATGATCGCGAGTGGGATTTTTTACATGATATGCAAGCGTGCCATCTTCTCCTTCAGCCAGAGCCGGTAGTTCAGATTCACGAGCGGCTTTCTCACGCAAGTCAGACCCTCTGTATTGTCGATACGGAGTGGAGCTTGGCGAGCCTGGTGGAGACGCTGCGCCCAGCAAAACCCTTGCCGCTGGCTTAGGTGTTATCAATTCGGTGTGCTGAGTTACACGAACCATACCGGTTCGTGTTGGTAGACCACGTGGAGGCTTTCAAACCTAGCAGGGTGAATACCAACTCTTTCACTGAAGTGCGCCTGCTTGGTGGATTGCTATCCACTGAGACAGTGCCTAGTCGTGGGGCAGACCGCTAGACGGCTTTCGAGCGGGGCGGGACCCCTTGATCGACGGATTCTATGCAAGTGGATACCGTCGACTTGGTTGGTGGTCCTTCAGCTGAAAGTGTCCGAAGAGCCGTGTTTGAGTCACGCCATTGAAGCCAGCGAGCGTGAAGGGCCCAGGAGAGAGCCGTTTGAACAAAAGGTACTCGGGAATAAGCGCCGGTTTAATCAGAGGCCTTGAATTGGCGTGCATGGTCCGATATTGGACCTTTCTAATCTACCTTTCAACTGTTCGGCCGAAGAGCGGACTCTGGCGGCGTTGCGCGCGTGCCTAGAAACGTCACAAGTTTTTCGCGGTTCTCGAGGATGGCGTTGGATTTGGAGGCTCTTCTTCAGACTCAGCCTACCACTTCGGCAGCGCTGGTCTTGGAGGTTTTTTTGGCTTACGAGGGAAAGAACTAAGCGTACAGGTCGCCTCAAGAGATGCGCAAAACCCCGACCGGCGAATCCGCCGTGATGGGGCGAGAGAGCCATATTTTGGAGGCAAATGTAGAAAGCCTCCGAAAGGACTTGGCGGAGGCCAACCGAGAGATTTCAGTGGCCCAGGGGCGTAACAAAGATCTCTCGGGTCGGCTCCATGTTACCCTGGAGCGAATTATTACCTTCCTGGAGCATGGGCCCTCAATTCGCGAAGGTGATTGCGACTCGCGGCGGGATGGTTTGCCCCGGTTGGGCGTCCGTGGTAGCTATCATGCTCGTGGCGACCGCAACGTCGAAGAAGACGACTGCGAGCGCTACCCATGTGGTAGCTAGAACCTTCATGATGACAATTACGAGTGGGAAGGGGGTGGGAGTTAGTCGAAGCATGGCTCCCGGTCAGTGATAAGACCACAGCGGGCTTGCTGTGGTCCACAAATGTAGGCGTTGGCGTCCAGGGTAGCCGGGCGCGAGGGCGTGGGTGATGGGTGTTCGTTCAAACATCCTTCATGATTTAAAAAACCACAAAGATGCGCCCGGTTGTCTGCTGACGGCCGGGAGGTCCAATTGTTCCTTTCTTTTTTATGCCCTTACCCACGGTCCTTCTGAAGAAGGTCTTTTGTAAGGCTTTGTTTGCTAACAACTGCTTCAGATCTTGGATAAAACGGTCGGCTGACTGTATTTCCGATGAGGCCTGTGCTGCGCGCGGCTGCGCGCAGCACAGTGCCTCTTCGCGCGCATGTGCGTGGAATCCTGGAAACCGTGACATTTTCTGACAGCGTGGTTCGGGAACACCGCCCAGGCCGGTGGATGCGGTGGTGGGTAGGTGGCGAGATATGGGTGACTCAGGAGTCTTGCGTAACCCCTCACGAAACCTTAAACCACCGCCCCCGACTCCTGTCTGAATTCGTCTTTGTTTTATATTAACGGATTACCGGCGGGGGTAGCACCGGTCGTTTCACCGATGTTTTTGTTGTTTTGAGAAAAATCAGAGGTACCTCCTTGTCCCTTTAACACCCCCGCTCTGAAGGCCAGGCCTGTCGCGGAGCCGTCAATTATTTGACCGCTTTCGGCTGACGGAGATCAAAGTTGTGGATGGGCGGGCGGCCCTCTGGTTACAACTGGGCTGATTGTACGGCCGTGCCGTGAAATAGCGGGATGAAGATTCTTCCGGCACGTTCTTGTTTGCTTCCCACGTCAAGTCGGTGTACCCGGTACACTTAAAGTGAAACTACCGTGCCCTATCGTCGGATCGACGATGGCCGCGGGTTCTCTCGAGTTCAGACTCCGTTTCATCCGCGGTGCCCTTCGCCCTGAAGTCTTCGGGCGTGGGTTCATGGGGCGCGGGCAATTAGAAGGCTTTCCGATGCGGTGAACTTTAAACCCTGACACGGCTTTCCTTTTCCTTGAAGCCATCATGTTTAATGATAAAAGTGTCCGGGTTGTCACCTAGTAGCACTAGCTAAGGACTGTCAGCTTATGGTTGGAAGTTTTAGACGGACCTTTTCGCTGAAAAGGGAGCTATAAAACGCATTCTTGTGTCCTTACGAGGCTTACGTGAGCACAAATGCGGTTTCAGTGGTCTGCCTAATAGGGCTGTTGCGTTTTAAGGAGACTTATGCGGGAGCTAGCTAGCGCGGCATGGAGATGGCGACGGAACCCTTCGAGATCCTCGTTGGTTTCGCCCCTTAGTCAAATGAGGTGTTTATCCAAAAGAATTGAGGCGGTAGAATTGGAACCAAGTGTAACTTTTGCACGTTTTTGTGCAGGTATGGCGCGGTATAATCGCGGCGTTTATCTAACCGCTAAATGTTGCCGCGCAGGGATATCATCTCCTCCTGCATCTGCTACCAAAAGTCTGTCCGTAGAGGAATGTGAAATGGCACCACCTTCAACCGTAGTTCCTTCGCCTTCTGGCGAGGAAGGTCGGAGGTCGGACTGGTCACCTCCCGGGTGTACGCTTCCAGGTGGAGGAGGGCCATCAGAGTTGATGCGGTACAAAAATCATTTTTCCCACTTGACCACCCGCGGCCGAGCTACCATTTTAATAGCAGAGCTTGACTCCCCGTAAGTCATTTGCTCCTTCAGAGGCTTTTTTTCTCCCAGGCGTGATCTCCTGGAGCCCTAAGGAGGATAGCGAGTTGTGCTCACCGAACAGGTCCACAACCTGGCTAGGGTTTTACTTCGGAAAAATAGTTCGGCAGTGGCGTTTTTTGGTCAGCTAGCTAGTAGCTAGCGACTAAATTTCCAGTTGCCTCACCGGCTGTGGCAGCGGGTGAGCTGTGATTATAAGTTTGATCACTCATGGCCAATTATGTTACCCTATTATACTATGCTTCTAGGTCGGGAGACCAATACGTAGTATTACAGAGAGAGCACTTTGATACCACGGGGCGCTGGGTCGATTTGGGAAGAAGACTAAGTATGGCACGGGAAATAGAGATGGACCGAGAAACAACTCGGCAGTTGGCTAGGAGGATGGAGATGGGTATCTTGTGCGTGCTCACACAGCTACGCGTTTTCACACTCCCAGTGGGGACATTTGTCCGACTGAAAGGAACGTGCGCTTCTCAGTTCGTTGGACAACGGGTGAGATATTGCTTGGAACATCTTAATTAATTACAATTTGTGTTCTTGTAAGTTTATAGTCCGTACAATTTCATATTAAAGAATATTTGATTTCATTTTTAATCTTAGAATTTTGTTAAATTCAAGTTTTTGTTTTTTAGACTTATTTATTTTTTATTCATTTTTTGAAACTGTTTTTATTTCTATGTTTTTTATTGTTGGAGTATGGGGCTCAAGTTTTAGGAAAATCCGTGCGGCTTTAGTTTTTGTACATGTTAGTTTGGTCTTTATTACTGTTACTAGGACTTATTTTTATATACTTTGGTATCGGTACGTTTGATTTTCACGTTTTAGCTTTAGCAAATTTTAGCTTTTTCTCGCAATTTATTCTTCGACTTTCGTTCTTTGCTCTTTTTGCAATTAAAATACCGATGATTCCGTTTCATATCTGATTATCTGAAGCCTATGCTGATAATGTGATCTTTCATACATAATGCTAGTCGGTCTGTAAGAGAAATCTAAACTTGACAAGATAATCTTTACTATTTATATGTATAATAAAATTAGAAAGAAGTTTTAAACTTTCGAGAAAAAATTATAATAAAAAACCGTACTTAAACCGACACTGGTAGAATTTAAGTCCAAATAAACGAATGAATGCATCATAATAAAGGCACTAGGCAACATACATCGGTACGTTTGAAAAAAAGAAAACCTTTAGGGTAAAAAACAAGAAAGCAACGACTGTTTATCAGAAACGCAGAACTAAAACATTAGTAAGATTTACAGAGTCTGAAACCTGCCCAGTGCTTAATCACGAGAAAAATTACTGATAATTTTTAATTTATAAGCGTAAGTAAACAGCGGTTCAAACTGTAAGAATCCTTAGGTAGCGAAATTACTTGGCGGGGAAATTCCGTCCTGCATGAATGGTGTAAAATTTGCTTTACTGTCTTTATTATAAATTCAGTGAAATTATAATATCCATGAAAATGGGGATTTCTTAAAATAAGACAAAAAGATCCTAGATCCTTTACTTTTACTTTATATTTAAATATAAAAAATCTATATAGAAAAATGGGAGTTAAAACATAAATGAAATACCATGTCTTTTCATTTTTTTTATTTAGCAGGATTAAACTTATGATAGTGTAAAAAGGAAAGTTTACATGGAATGAGTACCTCCAAAAAAAGTAAAAAGGTGAAATATAAGCATAATAGTATTTCTTTATTTAACAATAAGATTTAATAATCAAGTTTAGATTTTCGTCAGTTACAGTGATCCAATATTACGTGTGAAAATATTATTGCTAAACAGGTAAATGGAACTCTAGGGATAACAGATTCATCGTGACCAAAAGTTCATATTAAAGTTGTCGTTCGTAGAGGGTCCTGTATGGACCCCGTGGTTGACGTCTGTGTGTCCAAACACCGAGCGGTTACACCCTGCGGCTTCCATTTTTGATGGAAGGTTAGAAAGGCGGACTTTTTAGAGCAAAGTCGGAGCGTAAAAAGGAAAGCACTTGCTTTACTGAAACATACAAACATACATACCTCCCTCTAACTCTGCCCACTCTACCGCCAACTTATACGTCGTCGCAGACTCCTGTTCGGCCATCCAGGAACATAGAACCGTCGCGTCGAGACGCTCAACCGAGCTAGGCCGATCCATCTAGGCAAATTTAGACGTGGTCCAAATTGAAATTTGGGGTCGACTACAGTATTACCTCCCGCTAACGTCCCCCTTCAGTCAATATACTGATGTCAGCTCGTTAGACCAACGATATCCACCTAAAGTCAGAGCGAGTCTCTGACCTCTGGTCCACTCGCGCCTTAAACAGCTGTCTCATCGACAAAAGTGGCACAATACCAGTGGCACATGTCGGTTTGGGGCACTTAATGTGATGAAAGTGCGCATGGTTCCGTTAGTTTCACGTGTTTCCCGTTCCAAAATGTCATCAGTGCCTGCACTATTACTTGAGATTAATCGGTTTAAAATCACGCTGGTAACAAAATTACTTTTTAAATACAAAAAGTGAAATTAAAGATTAGCTTAATCCGATTACATGGCACAACACATTTACCCAACAAGTATTAGAATTGGAAGTAAAAATCATTGAAATATTATTTGTCAAAATTAAGGAACATCTATATTAATTGTTTCTAAAAACTGTTTTCTTTTTTTCTTTTTTCCAGTTACTAAGTACGTCTATTCTTTTATCAAATTCAATTTTTTTTCTCTTTCTAATCAAAATTATTTGATCTTTACGATATATTCTATTGAAAAAACATTTAAAAAAATTCTAGAATTTAAAAAATAGTTTAATACAGTATTTTCTTGAACTCCTAAGATATCTATTTTTTTAAAATATCTGAAGCTTTTATGTCTACATTAGCGTCAAGCTTTTACTAAAAAGGTTTTGGTAACTCATAAACAAAATTTCAAAAAAGCAGTTTAAATTTTATCTATTTTAATTATTAAAACACTTCAAAAAAGACATTTGTTACAATTCTGTTTTGTTGGCTTTAAAATTATAGTTTCTATTAGTTTATCGTAGTCTAAAATTGCTACTTTTTGATCAATTTTAAAACATTCCTCAAAAATCAGACTTTGCATTTAGTTGAATTTAGTTTTAACAAAATGAAGTGTAGATGCTCGTATGGGTGAAGATAAAGGACTTTTTTTATTCAAAACCCGTTTTTTTAAAATCTTATGCAATGTTTTGGGATTTTTGGCATCTTACTCCAAATGATTCAACGAGTATTTTAAACTATATGAATAAAAATACTTTCTGTAAAATTTTAAAAAATATCTTGTTTTCTTTCCTATTGAAAACGGGGGAGTAACTCAATGGTAGGGTATTATTCTGTCGCATTAAAAGTTGCGTGTTCAAGTCCCGTCTCTCTCGTATATATATATATATTTTTAGTGACTTTAAATTTTCAATGAATCTCTCGTTGGTTATTTTCAACTAATCATAAAGATATTGGAACATTATGTTTAAGTTATGGTGCGTTTTATGGTGTATTAGGCGGTTGTTTGTCGATTTTAATTCTTATGGAACTTGCACAACCTGGAAATCATTTACTTTCAAGAAATAATCAAGTTTTTAATGTATTAGTTACTGCACATGCTTTCCTAATAATGGTTTAAGGTAATGCCTGTTATGATTGGTGGGTTTGGTAATTGACTAGTTCCAATAATGATTGATAGTCTAGATATGGCGTTTCCTCGTTTGAATAAGATCTCTTTTTGGTTACTTCCACCTTCACTTTGTTTTTAGTTTCAGCACTTGTTGCAGTAGGAGTACGAACAGCCTGAACAGTGTATCCACCACTAAGTTCTATTGAAAGTCTATCAGGTGCTGCCATTGATTTAGCAAATGTTTTCATTACATTTATCTGGAGCTTCATCAATTTTTGGTGCTGTAAATTTTATATCAACAATTTTATATATGCGAAATCCTGGACAAAGTTTGTATCGAATTCCATTGTTTGTATGATATGTGTTTTACTACTGTTTTACTTCTTTTAGCAGTTCCTGTTTTAGCAGGGGCTATTACAATGTTGTTATCATATCGTAATTTTAATACTTTTTTTTAAAATCCATCTCGGGTGGTGGTGATCGTATTTCATATAAAGACTTACTCTGATTTTTTGGACATCCTAAAGTTTATATTTTACTTTTACCAGTGTTTGACATGATTAGTCATGTCGTGGCAACTTTTTGAAAAAACCTTTTTTCGGTTACATTGGTATAGTTTATGCAATGGTCTCAATTAGAATACTAGGATTTATTGTTTGAGCACACCATATGTATACGGTAGGACTTTATGCAGATACTCGTGCCCATTTTACAGCAGTAACAATGTTTATTTCTGTACTAACAGGTATAAATATTTCAGTTGAAATGCAACTGTGTGAGAACATTCAATTACATTAAAAATGTCAATGTTATTTGCTATTCGTTTTATTCTTTTGTTTACAACTGGAGGTTTAACAGAAATTGCGTTAGCAAATTCAGGACTTGATATTAGTTTACATGATACGTATTATGTTGTTGCACAGTTTTTGCAATTTTTTCAGGTTTTTATAATTGATTTGGAAAAATTACGGGAATACAGACAGTACCCTGAAGTTTTAGGTCAAATTCATTTTTGATCAACTTTTATTGGAATAAATATTAAGTTTATGCCTATGGATTTTTTCAGATTTAGCAGGAATGCCTCTTAGAATTCCTGACTATCCTGACTCATATTAATTAGCGTTGAACTATTATTGCTTCTTCTGGTTCTTTTATAGCTATTTTTGTACATTATTACTTCTTTTATAGCTATTTTTGTACATTATTATTCATTATATTTAGTATTTCTATCAGTTACAACTAAAACTCCTTGCTTACGTTCACCTTGGGAAGATTATGAGTCAGAAAATTCTGTTTTTGGAACTAGTTTAGAATGAGTAGTTTGTTCACCACCAGCGTACCACACGTTTGAAGAAATTCCTTTAATTTGTGAAACTAAAAACAAAGTATGTTAAACTTATTAATTTGATTTAGTTCATCGATTATTTCTGTTTGCGATTTTGCAGAACCACGAAAATTACGATTTCAAGATTCTGCGACTCCAATCATGGAAGGTATTGTTAATTTTCATCATGGTTAATATTTTTTATTTTTGTAGTTTCAGTTTTTGTTTCTTGAATGTTCGCTAAAACGTTATGGATTTTTAATTCTACGGAAAATTCAATACCTTCGTCTACGGCACACAGATCATTTATCGAAATAGTTCGGGCAATTTCACCCACACTTATTCTGTTAATTATTGCAATTCCTTCATTTTCTTTACTTTACCCAATGGATGAAATTATTTCTCTCACAAAACTATTAAAATAGTACGGCATCAATGATATTAAAGTTTTGAGTATTCAGATTATCATAATGAAGAAGTTGAAGCAATAAATTATGAAAGTTATATGATTCCTGAAGAAGACTTAACATTAGGTCAATTTCGTTTACTTTAAGTTGATAATAATATGGTAATTCCTACTAATACGCATGTTCCTGTTATTGTAGCAGCAGCAGACGTTTTACATAGTTCAACAGTGCCTTCTTTAGGTATAAAATGTGATGCTGTTCCTGGCCGTTTAAACCAAACATCGGTATTTTTACAAAGATAAGGAATTTATTATGGTCAATGTATCAAAATTTGTGGTATAAATCATGGTTTTATGCCGATCATAGTGGAATCTGTAAGTTTACCAAATTAAGTTTCTTGAATTTCTAGTAAATTAAGTAATTAAAAACTTATGAAAATATCGTTTTTACAATTTTTTATTTTTATTTTTATTTTTATCCACATTGAGTTAAAAAATTATTAAAAACTATTAAAACATTCCAAAATTAATATGAGTGCGAAATGTTTTAAATCTTATTGGCGTCACCCATTTCATTTAGTTGATCCTAGCCCTTGACCTTTCGGTGCTTCATTATCTGCGTTCTTATCCGCAGTAACAGGGCTGTTATATTTTCATGCGTTTCAAATTGGAAACAATATTTTGATATTAGTATTAATTAGTTGACTGGTGGGACATCGTAGCAGTGCCTGCCCTCACTCTCGACCTCCCCCAGGAAGTAGATGTAGAGAGTAGTAATTCTACTTAATGTTAGAAAAATACTGGCTTCAACTGAAGCCAGGTTGGCGCCTCTATCATATTTCTATAG
>JAVCKV010209353.1:0-48469 GCA_032274145.1 Herpochondria borealis | reverse complement strand
ATATAAAAAAGGGTCTGTCCCTCTATAAGAAAAAACTAGACATGTTCATGTGAATTATTTAGATTTCTTCGTATGAGAATGAAACGAGAGCTACAACTGATTCCTGGGCATGAGGAGCGAGCGGGGATTTATCATGTGGTTGCCAGGACGGTGTGGAAGACGTTCTTGTTTAAGGATGCTGAAAAGGAGCTTTTACGCCAGACGATGCGTAATTATGAAGCGTTTTGCGGGGTAAGAGTGTTGACGTTTTGCTTGATGAGTAACCATTTTCATATTTTGGTGGAAGTGCCGCCTAAGCTGGATGCAGAATTACTCCTCGATGCTCCAGATAATGAGTTTCTAGACAGGTTGAGCAATATTTACAGTGAGAGTTTCGTAGAGGAAACCCGGGAGCGAATAGAGAAAGCTCGGATGGATGCCGAGGAGGGAGATAAGCAGGGCTTGAAGAATGATGAAGGAGTCACTGCTGGGGAGTTAGCTGAGATCTATATTCGACAAATCAAATCTCGCTTCACACGTAGGATGTGTGATCTGAGTGAGTTTATGAAGTCCGTGAAGCAACGTTTCACTCAGTGGTATAATTCCGAAAATGCGACGAAGGGAACACTGTGGGAAAGCCGCTTTAAGAGTGAGCTTGTGCAGAGTGGCTATGCGGCGCAGACGGTGGCTGCTTATATCGATCTTAATCCATTGAGGGCGGGGATGGTAAGTGACCCCAAAGATTATCGTTGGTGTGGTTATGCGGAGGCATTAGCGGGGAATAAGGAGGCGCAATTAGGGCTTCTAAGCGTGATGCAAGGAGTGGAGAAGGTGATTCCGAATGTTGAATTATTAGGAGCGTTATCTCGTAGTTGGAAAGAGGTAATGGGTCAGTATCGAATGGTGTTAGCGCTAGATGGTATAGCAGCTGATCTAAATGCAGTTCCTTCCCGTGGGGAGAAAAAATCTCTGAAACTTAAGAAGAGTAAAGGTTTTAGTCGTGAAGAATCTGAAAGGATAATAGAGGATGGGGGGAAGTTGAGTCGGGCTGAATTACTACGCTGTAAGGTGCGATATTTCAGTGATGGGGTGGTGCTAGGAAGCCGAGAATTTGTGAATGCGTTTTACCAAAACCTCAAAAGTAGTGCTCAAGGACAAGCGAACTATCAAGGTCAGTATGAAAAGCGAGAATCTGGTGCACGGAAGATAAAGAATCTTACAAGTGAGGATGCACTTTATAGTATGCGGGATTTACAAAATTAAAGTTCGAGCTCAGGTAATGGGTGCAGTAATTATACTTCTAGCTCCGGCTAGTGCGACTGACTAGCCAGACATTGGATTTAATGATTACCTTGATGATTTTCGAGCTGAGCTCGCTTATGCTAGGATTCCTTTGATTACGTTTGCGGGTTTTACTCCGGTGAGTTTTTGGTTTAGGCCTTGGAATGGGTAGGAGAGGCGTGAGTGGTCGTAGCCCATCATGTGGAGGAGAGTGGCGTGGAAGTCACGGACGTGGACGGGGTCCTTGGTGACGCTGTAGCCTAGTGGGTCGGTTTCTCCGTAGGCGTGGCCTTTTTTGACTCCGGCTCCTGCCATCCATGCTGTGAAGGCATTTGGGTTGTGGTCGCGTCCGGCGAAGTTTCCTGCGCCTCCGTTACGGTTTTCCTGCATCGGGGTTCTTCCGAATTCTCCGCCCCAGACGACTAGGGTGTCATCGAGTAGTCCGCGTTGCTTGAGGTCTGTTAGAAGCGCTGAGATGGGTTTGTCAGTTTGCTGGCATTTTTTCTTAAATCCGTGATTGAGCGCTTCTGTTTTTTGGGATCCATGTGAGTCCCACCCCCAGTCATAGAGCTGCACGAAGCGAACGTCGTTTTCTATAAGCTTGCGGGCGAGCAGGCAGTTGTTGGCGAATGATTCCTTGCCTGGTGTGGTGCCGTAGAGGTCATGGATGTGCTGTGGCTCTTTGGTGATGTCCATTACTTCTGGGACAGAGGTCTGCATACGGAATGCCATTTCATATTGGGAAATACGGGTGAGTGTCTCAGGGTCGCCGATCTTATCGTAGGAGTGCTTGTTGATGGCATTGAGGTGATCGAGGGCTTTACGCCTAAGTTCTGGTGTGACTCCGGTGGGGTTTTTAGCATTCAGAACGGGGTCGCCGCCGCTACGGCATTGCACGCCTTGGTAAACGGATGGAAGATAACCAGATCCCCAGAGAGATTTACCGACTCGTGGTAGGCGTCCTCCAGAGAGGAGGACCATGAAGCCAGGAAGATTATTGTTCATAGATCCTAGACCCCAAGTGACCCATGAGCCAAGTGATGGGCTACCTAGGTTCTGGCTTCCAGTTTGGATTAGAAGCTGCGCTGGTCCATGGTTGAATTGGTCTGTCTGCATGCTGTGGATGAAGCAGAGCTCATCTACGTGCTTGGCGAGGTGGGGCATTCTATCAGATATATATGCACCAGAATCACCGTGTTTTTTCATCGGATAAACGGGGCCTAGAATTTTAGGCGTGCCCGAAATGAAAGGAAAGTTTTGTCCTTCAAGATATTCTTTAGGGCAGTCTTTTCCATTGAGTTTTTTTAGTTCAGGCTTGTATGTAAATAGCTCAAACTGTGATGGCGCGCCGATCATGTGAATGTAGATTACCTTCTTCACTTTTGGAGCAAAACTCGGTGCGATGGGTGCGAGCGGGCTGTTCGTGTCATGGCTGAGCTGTAGCGGTGCGCTTCCTGAAGCCAGTGCGTGTCCTTGGGTGGCGAGATATATCCCGCCTAGCCCTGTTGCACAGTCGCGGATGAAATGTCTGCGTGTGGTGTGCTGGAGTTCTTCGGCTTTTATTTTCTGAAATAAGTTCATCTTATTTGGTGAGTGATGCGTCAAGGTTAAGTAGGAGTGAAGCTACGATGGTGTAAGCTCCTCCGTCTGGGGTGCCAGCTAATCCTTTAAGCTGTTGTGGCTGATCTGTGTAATATTTTTCGGCTGCTTGGAATGCTTTCACGAGCTCATTCAGCGTGGTTTCATCTGGCTGCTGTGAGGTGGTGATGCGGTATCCGTGGGCGAGTTTTTCTCGGACGGTGCCTTCTTTTATGTCGTACTTCATACGGCGTGCTAGTCCTTGTGCGAACTCAGCGTATGCTTCATCGTTGAGGGTGGTGAGCGCTGCGGTTGGGGTGTTGGAAATGAGCCTACGCTTAGAGCAGATCTCACGGCTGGGGACATCAAATGCCACTAGCGCAGGGTAGGGGATACTGCGTTTCCAGTAGGTGTAGAGTGCGCGGCGGTAGCGCTGTGGGTTGCCTATTTTTGGCGTAGCCCATTTACCACCTGAGAATGGTTTCCAGACTCCTGGAGGGATCGGCGGGAATGTTGGTTTTCCATAGAGCTGCTGTGTGACGAGTCCAGAGTTAGCGAGCCCCATATCGCGGATGGCTTCTGCGCTGAGTCTTCTGCGTGGTGAGTAGGATAGCCAGATGTTATCCGGGTCCTTGGCGCGGTGTTCTCTAGTGACTGATGCGGACTGCTGATAAGTCGCGGACATGACTATTTCTCTGAGCATTGCTTTAGGGCTCCACTTGTGTTCGGTCATGAATCTAACTGCGAGATCATCTAACAGGTCTGGATGGGTAGGAGTCATGCCTGATGACCCAAAGTCTTCTAGGGTCTGGACGATTCCGATTCCGAAGAGCTGCTGCCAGTAGCGGTTTACTGCGATGCGTGCGGTGAGGGGGTTCTCCTCACTAGCAATCCATTTGGCCATATCGAGTCTGGTAGGGTTCTCTGGTTGCTTAGCCGTGAGTGGAGGTAAGGATTTAGGTGTGTCTGCCTTAGTGATGAGTTGGCCTTTTTCTAGCCAGTTACCACGATCAAAAACATGCGTGTTTCTCACAAGATTAGGATCCCTGGATTTCATGACGGGAATGCTTGGGCCTCTTATATTGCTGTATGATTTTCTGGCTTTCTCGAAGGCTTTAAGTTTGTTCACAGCTCCAGGTTTCCACTCGGTCCACTTCGGGTCATCGGTGTATTCTACGCGGCTGCGATCTGGCACTGGGATGAATGCTAGGATTTGTAGCCTGTATTCCATAGTGAGATTTACTTGTTTCACATCGCTAAGTGAGACTGCTTCAGTCGGGACGATGATCGCCCAGCGTGGGTGAAACAACTTGGTGTATGGCCCCCAACCGTAGGCATTCTTGTTGAGGGTATCGCGGAAATAATAGGTGTTTTCCTGACTGTCCGGAATGAGGTGGTTAAGAGGTATATCGCGCTTGGTTCCATCTAGGAGTTCGACGCTGAGTCTAACGGTGCTCAAGCCTGCTCCATGTTCTGGATGCTTGACTGCGGCTTCGATATCCTTTGGAAGAATGGTGACCTTGATGGCTTCGAGTTTTTCAGTAGTGGGCTTCCAGTTGAGGGTGAATGAGGAAATTATTTTTTTGTTCCCAACGGCATGTATTTCTTCATGGGTGCCTGTATTGACGATTTTAGCCTTGGTCTTTTTTGCGGTCACTGTCGCCCCGCTTGTGGTTAGCCATTTGCTTTTCTTGGCGATGTCTTGCGCAGGTGAGATGTAGTCAGCTTCTGCCTTATTAAGGGTATTTAATTTAGCGTTAGCATCTGCGTATTGCTCAGATTTAGTAGGTACTTTGATCGTTGGGAAATGGCTGGGTAGGTCGTTGTCTTGGTCGTTATTGAAAAAGGCGAGGAACTTGTAGTATTCGTCGTGCTCAATGGTGTCATAGGGGTGGCTATGGCACTGCACGCAACCGAACGTCTGCCCCTGCCATACTTCCCAGGTGGTATTCACTCTGTCCATGACAGCCGCTAAGCGGAACTCCTCATCATCGGTTCCTCCTTCAGTGTTGTTCTGGGTGAGGCGGTGAAAGGTGGTGGCGATGATGTCTTCATAGGTGGGGTTCTCCAATTGGTCACCAGCGAGTTGTTTGATAGTAAACTGATCAAAAGGCATGTCTTCGTTGAATGACTTGATGAGCCAGTCACGGTATGGCCAGACATCACGGTTGCGGTCAGCCCCTAGGCCTTCGCTGTCTGCGTAGCGTGCGAGATCCATCCAGACGGATGTCCAGCGTTCGCCGTAGGTGTCTGATGCTAGTAGGCGATCCACTGCAGCTTTGTAGGCGGCATCTGGGTTTGTTTTGTAGGCGGCTTCAAACTTGTTTAGTTCTTCGATAGTTGGCGGTAGGCCAACGAGATCGAAGCTGAGTCTTCTGAGAAGTTCTCCTGGGGTTGCTGTCTTAGTGGGTTGGAGATTTTTCTGCTCCATTTTAGATAAGATGAAGGAGTCTATCTTGTTGTTGCCCCACTTCAATTTGGTTTTAGGTGCAGGCTTGCTGACCGGTGCTTTATAGGCCCAGTGGACATCCCATTCTGCTCCTTGTTCTATCCATTGCTTGATGATTCTTACTTCGTCTTCGTGGAGCCTCGGTCCGTGATGAGCTGGAGGCATGAGGTCCTCATCGTCTTGGGGTGCGATGATGCGTCTGTAGAGCTCAGACTCTTCTGGTTTTCCTGCTACGACCGCTAGCTTTTTTGATGCGCCTTTGATTCCTGTGATATCGTAGATGAGCGAGAGCTTGCCTGGGAGTTTGCTGTCAGTGCCTACGTTTACTCCGCCGTGGCAGGTGGTGCAGTTTTTATTGAGAATGGGGCGGACGTGTTCATTGAAGGAAATTTTTTGATCACTAGCTGTTCCCTGTGTGCTGACGGGGATGAATTTTTCCATGACTGCATACTCAGACACCTGCAGGTTTTCAGTTGGTTGTGGATCTTCAGATTTCTCAGCAATGATTTCTGGATCGGAGCACGATACTAGCAGGCTGCTAAAGAGAACTAGCAAGATTTGAGGGAGTTTTTTATGCGATAGAAATGACATTAGATATAGATGCGATAATCTAAGTCGGATCTTACTAATCTCAAGGTCAGAATACGATAAAGATTTTCATCTTAATTCTAGGTGATTTCTGCCAAAAGGCTATCTTAACTATCTCTGTAATGTGAACACTGGTTGACCAGTTGCATCGATGATGGAATGAGTAATTACAATATAGTCGGTTGTATTCTTTTTGTTCGCTGGTGAATTGACTTTGAGTATCGCTGACATTCCTGGCTTCAGTTTAAAGTTATGTGATGTTTTGTGGCATTGAATCTTTGTCGTTTCGTCAAGCTTTAAACCCTTAAGATCTTTTAATAGCAAGGGATCTGTGCCGTCAGTATGTCGGTACTCATATTCCAGGTCAGTTTTTAAATACAGTCCTGAATAATCAGTAGTTATTCCATAACGGAGCCCTATCCAAATATCAGTTTCTTTATCAACGAGCTTCGGTTCACGAATCAGCTCGATTATCGCAGATTTTCCAAAAAGAGAGACGATTGATGGCGTAGTCATGATATCGGTATCTCTACTCTGTGCTAATTCTCTCATCATTAACATGAGGCTTTCTTCTGTTAGATGCTTGCCGGCTTCTATTGTTTTTTTCAATTCGTTACTGATGTTATCATTGGATAATCTAATTATTTTCGCAAAGGTTTTAATTTGAAGTTGTTTTGAGTCTGTTAATTTTTTTATATATGTTCGGAATTTTTTTAGATCAGACTCTTGACCTTTTATAGTCATAGTAGCTTTTACTTTATTGTGTGAAATAGTTGCATTAAAGAGTTTTCGTAGATCTGTAACAGAGCATATTTTTTCTACTTCTAGTGGAACGTTCAGAGTCAAAACTATTTCTTTTCCCTGACTAGGAATGGTAGTGAATTTATATTCATTATTCTTTGTCTTCATCTCCATTCCATAAAGTGTGCAGAGTTGGGAAAGAATGTAGTTGAAATTACCTCTTAGTAGAAGTGATGGCTTGGACTTTGGACTGCCGGTTATATTTAGTGATGTTTTCAGAGCTTGCTCACCCGTGTCTGCACAGATGGCTTTATATTTGACCATTAGTTTGTTCATTGCTTGCTTGAAATCTAGACCATCAAATTTCATTTCACCCATTTCGAAACGATCTAAACTAGTATGGTCATGTTTACTAAGGGCTTGCTTTGATTCTTCCTTCGCAGGCGATTGCTCTTGGTTGGGAGATTTATTTTCAGAGCCCTGACTCAATGTGATTAATAGGGCGGATCCGATGATTGTTAGTAATTTCATGATTTTTTTATAAACTATTGAGTCATAGGGACAACTTATTTAATGTAAAATAGTGAACCCAAATTACAAAACTTTTTGTAGGGGGTAGATTTTCACATCTACGCCGCGTGACATAAGGGCGTGATCGGGTGCTCTGTTGGGTTGATCGAAGCCTGCTAATTTGGCTGGGTAGTCGGAGTATTGGTCAACTTTCACTTCGTGAAGTGGGTAGGCGTTGTGGTGGATTCTGCCGGAGTAGAGTTGTTGGTTCTTTGGGTTGTAGGCGAAGAGGTAGTAGCGCTCGGCTAGGAAAAATTCTAGGCTGCTGGATGATGGTGGAGCTAAGGGTTCTGTAGGTGTGTATTTGTAGTTGGTGGGTTCTTGGGTGCCTTTCTGTTGGGAATGATAATTTACTGTTAGATCATTCATGGAAGATGACATTTTGGCGTCGAAGTAGGGAAGGTTGAAGAATTTTCTGGCGACTCTGACAGCCAGTTTTTGATTGGCATCAAGCGAGTAAAACCAAACTCCGGGTCTACCTTGTTCATCATGGACGTAGGTGCGGACGTTCATTTCTAGGAAGTTTGAAATTCCGGGGACTGCTGGTAAAAATCTAGGACGAATGTTGCACATGTAGAAGGGGACTATTCCCAAGTATGCGTCTCCGTCAAAGGTATCGACTGTGAGTCCTGGAGGTAAGGTTTTCTGGATGGCGGCGGGATCTATTTTCCAGTGTAGGAATAACAGCTCTTTCCAGGATTGATGCATTACGTGGTTTTGATCCGGAGGTTGGCATGCTTTTAGGCGCTGCTGGTCTGTGGGTGTAGGCATTTTGGTGGGTTGTTAGGTTTACTATGTACCAGATAGTGGATTTGTCAGGTCTTTCTAGCTTCTTGACCATGGGATGGATGAGGGGTAGTAAATAGCTATGCCTAATTTAAAAAAGCTTAGTGCTATTGTAGCGATGACTCCGGAGCGGGTGATAGGAAAAAATAATGATCTGCCTTGGAGGCTGCCTGAGGATTTGAAGATGTTTAAGCGGACTACCGCTGGGCATCCGGTGGTGATGGGGCGTAAGACTTGGGACTCTCTGGGAAAATATAAGCCGCTTCCGGGGAGGCAAAATATAGTGATCACGCGGGATGAGGGTTGGGCTGAAGAGGGAGCGACGGTGATTTTTTCTGCTGAGGAGCTGAAGGAGATGGAACTACAGGATGAGCATGTTTTCGTGATAGGGGGCGCGCAGATTTATCAGCTATTTCTTCCGCAACTGGATGAAATGATCGTATCTCATGTTTATGAAAACTATGAGGGCGACACTCAGTTCCCTGATTTTAATGAGTATTTCAGCGAGTATGAAGTGCTGGAAATTTATGATGATTTTGAGGTGCGTAGGTATTTTAAAGAAGAAATATTGTAACCACAAAAATTTAATTTCGTATAAAGTTATCGGAACTTAAAATGTTTAACAATTAACTTATGAAAATTAAAACTAAACTCTACGCGTCTCTTTTGATGGCTTCTGCTTTTGTCTCTAATCTTACTGAAGCAAATCCAGGTATACTCGATGAAGATCTTCCGCGGCAGATCAATATCTATATGGAAAAAATAGAGATCACGGCTCTTGAGTATGCCAAGATGATGACAGTTCCTAAAACTAATAATAATCACACGGCGATGCGTAACCTATTATTAGAGAAGGTGAGTAAGGGTGAAGCTAAGTTTGTTAGTAACCAGTCACTGGTCAGTCGAAGTGGCGAGCGAGCAACATTGAAATCTCTAAGAGAGCTTATCTTCCCTACAGAATATATGCTTGTAAAAGAGGTCCGTCCTCAGAAGGGTGAGACTCCAAAATCTTTAGCTAAGTCGTCTTATCGACCTCCTACACCTGCTGCATTCGAGACACGTAATTTGGGTGATACTCTTGAGGTGGAACCAATTATTGGAAATAATAATAAGATCATTTATCTTACATTTAGACCCGAATCAGTAAAGCACGTGGGAGATAATGTGATGGCTAATTGGAAGATTAAAGATGTGGAGATGAAGGTGCAGATGCCTATTTTCTATACTACGCGTACTAATCATTCATTGACTCTAGTTGATGGTGAATTTACTCTAGCGAGTACTTACTCGCCAGAAACGGACGGTAAAGTAGATCATTCGCGTAAGATTCTACAATTTATACGTGCGGAAACTTTAGTTGCACGAGGTGCGAAATAATCTACTGCCGTCTTTTATTGCGATAATTTCGGTCTTTATCAGCAGCTATGGATTCGCCGAAGAGAGTGACTCTCTAGCTGTAGACGAAGCTCTTCCGGCTAAGTAATTTCATTTATAGGGTTTTTATGAAGTTAGCGGGTGAAAGAGTTCTATCGTGTTCGGTTTTTTCTTATGCAAGTAGCGTAGTTAGTCAGCCTATGTTTTAGACCAAACGACTCAACATAGAGTTCACAGTGATTGATAGCGAGTTTTTATTGGCGAGCATATTTTCTCCTGAGATAGAAGGGAAACCTGACGATTCACGCAAGGTTCTGTTCTTCTTAAGAGCAGAGATTCTCAATGTTGAGTGAACGCTGGTTTTTGTGTGTCGCATTTACATGCATTTTACATTGGCTCTGCGATCTGGCGTTATACTGTTGGTGTTATGAATAAATTAAAAACTATTATAGTAGGGGGATGTGTCTCAGGTTTGGCGTTAGGTTTTTCACCATTGATGGCGAAGCCTGGTGATATGGATAAGCCGCAGATTGATCAAGAAGTTGCGGATCTGCTGAAGCAGAAGAAGACCGTGGAGGTTTGTTTTGTGTTAGACACCACAGGTTCTATGGGAGGTCTGATAGAAGGTGCGAAGCAGAAAATATGGAGCATTGCTAGCCAGATCGCTCAGCGACAAGACTCACCAACTATTCGCTTTTCCCTAGTGGCTTATCGCGATAAAGGTGATGCCTATGTGACGCAGCTCACGGATCTAAATGATGATCTCGATGTGGTGCATGATAAGCTGATGAAGTTTCAAGCTGTCGGTGGTGGTGATACCCCTGAGTCTGTGAACCAGGCGCTTAGCGAAGCGGTGACGAAGGTAAAATGGACAGAGGGTGATCACGTCACGCGCATCGTTTTCTTAGTCGGGGATGCACCTCCGCACATGGATTACGATCAAGACGTAGACTATACGGTAACGGCTAAGTTAGCGCAGGAGAAGGGGATCACGATCAATGCTATCCAGTGTGGTGTGATGAAGGAGACGATTCAGTCGTGGCAGCATATTGCTAAGCTAGGCGGCGGAAAATACATCGCACTCCCTCAGGATGGAGGAGTCGTTGCTATAAGTTGTCCTCAGGATAAGCGTATCTCTGAGCTTACTTTGAAGTTGAATTTATCGGTTGTGCCTTATGGTAATTTAGAAAGACAAGATCAGGCAAAATGGAAAGTTAGAAACTCTAACAGTATTCTTGGTAAAGACTCCAAGATCAATGCTTGGCGTGCTACTTGCTTATCCAGCCAGAGTGGAAGCTATAAGGCATTTCTTGGAAATAATGATCTGGTGTCAGAGTGGGGTGATAAGAAGGTCACACTTAAAAACCTCAAGCAAGAGCACTTAACTGATGAATTTAAAAAACTGAGTAAGGACGAGCTAGTAAAGGTGTTGGATGAAAAAATAAAATTACGTGCCAAGATCAAAACTGAAATGGACCAACTCATCGCGCAACGTGAAAAATTTGTTACCGAAGAGACGGCTAAAGCTGCCAAGGGAAAGAATGAAAACGCTTTTGATGTGAAGGTTCAGAAGATTCTTGAAGAGCAGATCAAGTGATCTTGGTGATCTTGGCTTTCTGGCTAGAATCTATATTTAGTCTTTATCTTTCATTAAATTCTCAATCGCGGCATCATATTTTTGGAAAATACTCCGGTAGAAAGGCGTGTATTTTTTGGTTGCTAAGGCATTTTTTAAGATATGCCAAACGAGAATGATGATACCTACTAGCATCCAAGTAGGATCTCCTAGCCAGAATGCGAGTCCCATTAAAATAATAGAAAAAATTACACAAAGAAGATCTGGATATATTGCCGATAGTCCAGAACTAGATTCTTCGCTTTTAGCGTGGGCGATGATGAATTTTTCTGTCTCTGTGAATTCAGGTTTCATTGTGAATGATTAGTATTAGCTTGGTTTATGTGGCTCGAAGGTTGTGGACTGGTGGAAGGTGTTTGCCTTCGTGGCTTTTTCGGCCGCTTCTTGGAGGATCGATTGAAGGCGGATTGGTTTGCCTCTTCCCTTTCCTTTGTGTGGCGCTTTTCTGATCGAGGTGCCGTCTTTTTGGATGATATGGGCATTTTGGTTGTCGTTGAAGGCAGTCTTGAGAATTTCTGTTAGGCGCTTTTTAGCCTTGGAATCCGCGATGGGGATCATGAGTTCCACACGCTTCTCTAGGTTACGGGTCATCCAGTCTGCAGAGGCGATGAAGAGTTCTGGGTTGCCGCCTTTATGGAAGTAAAAGATGCGCGCGTGTTCTAGGTAACGGTCGATGACGGAGATGACTTCGATGTTCTTGGAGAGGACTTTGTCCTTGGTCTTGAGGCAGCAGATGCCTCGTATGTTGAGCTGGATTTTTACGCCGGCAGCGGAAGCCGCGTAGAGTGCATCTATGATCTCTTGGTCTTGCAGGGAGTTAATTTTTGCGATGATCTGGGCAGGTTCGCCTTGCCTCGCACGTTTTGCTTCTCGCTCGATCTTACTGATGAGTGAGCGCTTCATTTCTGTTGGAGCAGGGGTAAGTTTTTTGAGGCTAGTGAGCTTGGATCTACCGGTGATGGCATTGAAGAATACAGAGGCGTCCGCTCCGTAGCTGTCGCGTGCTGTTAGGTAGGAGGCATCTGTGTAGAGCTTTGCGGTGGACTCGTTGTAGTTTCCTGTGCCGAGGTGGAGGTAGCGTTTGATGTTGCCGTTTTCGTTGCGGACGATGAGTAGGATTTTGGCGTGTGTTTTGAGGTTCTTGACTCCGTAAACTATCTGGACGCCGGCGCGCTGGAGCTCGTCCGCGCGCTGGAGATTTCTTGCTTCATCGAAGCGTGCTTTGAGTTCGACGAGGACGGTGACTTGCTTGCCATTCTCTGCTGCACGGATGAGGGCATTGATGATGCGGGAGTTACTCGCGGTGCGGTAGAGGACTTGCTTGATAGCGAGGGTGTGCGGGTCGGTGGATGCTTCCTCGATGAGGCGAACCACTGGTTCGAAGCTTTCGTAGGGGTGATAGAGGAGAACGTCTTTCTCAGCGATGGTTTCAAACATCGACTGCTCAGAGGAGAAGGCTGGGGATGGCTGAGGCGTCCACTCTGGGTCGCGTAGGTCATCGTGGCCGGGGAGGAAGGCGAGTGTCATGAAGTCGGCTAGATTGATAGGACCTGTGATGCGGTAGATATGGTCTTCTTCTGTCTCTTCGTTGGTATTGGTATACGTGCAGATGGTGTGGAGGAGGTCTTGCGATATGTCTGTTGGGATTTCTATTCTAATGGCTTTACTGAATTTTCTCTCGGTGAGGATATCTTCCATTTCTCCGGCGATGTCCATGGCATCTTCGTCTTGCAGGACGATGTCTCCATTTCTGGTGATGCGGAAGTGTGAGCTGTCGATAATGGTTTCATCAGGGAAGAGAATGTGTGCATGGTGGCTGATGAGTTCTTCTGCGGTTATTATGTGGAGGGTTTTGTCGTCTGAGATGTAGTGAAGTCTATCTACCAAGCTAGGAATGGGGATGAAGACGGTGCGGGTGTTTTTGTCAGTATTTTCTAGGCGTAGGATGATGGTAATCTGGTGTGCAGGTAGTGTGGGTGAGGATGCATTTTCATCTTCTTCGATGTCGAAGCCTAGTGGGGTGAGGACGGGGAATATGGTGTTGTTAAACTTATCTGTTAAAGTGTTTTGCTGCGCGTGGTTTAGCTCTTCTAGATGGGTGAAATGAATATGTTTTTTTGCCAATTCAGGGGTGAGTTTTTTCTCTAACAGGTCACTGAATTCTTGATACATCTTGAAGATGCGAGTGCGGATGGCGCTGAGCTGCTCGGCTGGGGTAAGGCCGGTGATGTCAGTTTTGTTAGAGCCGGCCATGAGCTGGGCGCTGAGTCCACCAACCCTGACCTGAAAAAATTCATCGAGATTAGAGGCGGTGATGGCGAGAAATTTCACTCTTTCTAGAAGGGGTAGATCATCGCGCTGGGCTTCACTGAGAACGCGCTGGTTGAATTCTATCCATGAGAGTTCACGGTTGATGTAGTGATTAGGCATGATGTTATTTTTCTTCGTGGATGTGTATTTCTAGGCCAAAGATGTTTTGGAATAAGTTGCCTTTAGACTTCATGGCGATGCGCTCTACGGTGGCATCGGTGACGTCTGTTAGGTGGATGTTGAGTGTTCCGGGGGTGAGGTCGAGGTTAATGTTATCTGCGCGTGCTGAATGGGTGCGGTCTAGAGCATCTGCTATCCTGAGGAGGCTGGCTATCTTTGAGACTCGCATCTGCTGGAGGGTATCAAGATCTCGATAGATGGAGTGAGTCGGCTTTGGGGGGGAACTTCTATGATAGCGGGCGATGATCGCTACGAGCCGGATGTCTGACTGTGATAGTCCAAAGATGTCGCTATTCTGGATTATGTATTGTGAGTGCTTGTGGTGTGAGGCGTCTGAGATGAATCCACCGCATTCGTGGAGTAGGGCGGCGCAGTGGAGTAGGAGTCTAGCTTGTGGGTCGAGTGTGTGGAGGTCATCTAGTGCATCGTAGAGGTAGAGCGCGGTGGCGGTGACTTGTTTGGCGTGCTTTTTGTTGACGCGGCATTTTTTAGCTAGGGCCCAGGCGGAGGATGTGACTTCGTCTGCGAATGATGCGGAGGACTCTTGGGATAAGTGGATGTCTTGTAGTAGTTCGCGCTCATAGTCAGTACCAGGGATTGTTACTTTTTCCATTTCTAGCGCCGCTGCTATGCAGGTGCTGATAGCGATGGTGGTTGGTAATGCCTCGGCGGTGTGGTAGTCGATGTTGTAATGTGAGACAATGTCATCGTCATCCATGCTGGTGATGGAGTCGCTTATTTTTTTAAGTTTACTGAGCGGAGATTCGGACTTTCGGGTACCCATGAGCTTTGGCTGTATCAGCTGTAGCTCGTAGCCGATGAAGATGATGTCTTGTATTTCGTCTTCTTGGAAATCTTCGATCAGGGTGTCGAGTTGGCTGTTGATATGGTCGTAGAGGAATTTGCTTCCTCTAGTTTCATCATTTGAACTGCGGCGTATTTCCTCACGGGCTCGGTAGATGCCGAGCCGGTAGCTTTTATAGGATTCGATTTTTCCCTGTTTAAAGTAAAGTATCCGAGTGTTGCCTGGGCCAGCGTGGACGACGAGCGTGTTGTGCTCTGCCATGGCAGGTTTATCTGTGAGTAGCCGACGAGTCTTCATGAAGATGAGGCGGGTCATTTCCCCGTCATCGAGCACCTCTACGGTGATACCGCAGGTGATTTGCAGGCGATTGATGAAGATGTCTTTGTTAGATGACTCTGAGAGTATATTGGTGGCTACGATGCGGACGTTGGTATCTTGAGGATTGATGCCGAGTTCCTTGAGTATAGCATTATAGCCTATGAGGATGGAGACGCAGTTTTTGATGGTGGACTTGGAGATGACGCGCTTGCTGAATATGTCATGTGCTAGCGAGGTGGATTTCTCAAGATACTCAATTTGTTCACCGGCTTCGTTTGAGATGAGAAAAGAAATAGAACTGGCACCAATGTGTATGGCGGCATTCAGTTTCAGAGGTATAAGTAGTGCATCCATGGTCAGCTTAGAGATACTTCTTATTGGATAAAATGACAACAAAAGAAATGTTACAATTAAGGGTAAGTTCACCAGATGAAATAGGGACATATGATGTAGCGAAAATGCCTTGTAATAAGTGGTGGTGAGCTCCACACTCCGCAGCATGACTGCCATACCTAATGTCCTTGCAGAGCGCTATGCATCTGCTGCTATTGCCAATATCTGGTCCGCTGAGGGTCGCATCGTTTTAGAACGTGAATTCTGGATCTCTGTTATGAAAGCGCAGCAGGACCTGGGTCTGGATATTCCTCAGGAAGCGATCGCTGCTTATGAGTCTGTGAAGGACCAAGTGAATCTTGCTTCGATTATGGAGCGGGAGCGGATTACGCGGCACGATGTGAAGGCGCGGATCGAAGAGTTTTGTGATTTAGCGGGTCATCAACATATCCATAAGGGTATGACTTCTCGTGACTTAACGGAAAACGTGGAGCAGCTCCAGGTGTATCGTTCATTGATTATTATCAGGGATAAAACGATTGCTACGCTGGCTAAGATCAGTGATCGCGCCGAGCAATGGCAGGATCTGGTGATCACTGCTCGCACGCATAATGTCGCGGCCCAGCCTACTACTTTTGGTAAGCGACTTGCGATGTTTGGTGAGGAGCTTCTGGGTGCGCTTGGTTCGCTGAATAATCACATCGGTACTTATGCTGTCCGCGGATTAAAGGGTGCGGTTGGCACGCAGATGGATCAGATTTCGTTGTTCGATGGCGATTTGGAGAAGGTTTCTGCTCTTGAGGAGAAAATTTGTAAGCATTTGGGCATCCCGGAAGTTTATACGAATGTGGGTCAGGTTTATCCGCGCTCGCTAGATTTCCGTACTGTTTCAGTTCTAACTGATCTTGCGGCTG
Organism: Herpochondria borealis; assembly: GCA_032274145.1. Lineage (NCBI taxonomy): Eukaryota > Rhodophyta > Florideophyceae > Ceramiales > Ceramiaceae > Herpochondria > Herpochondria borealis. The sequence continues at coordinate 32,627 of JAVCKV010209353.1, read as the reverse complement.
GGCCGTCATCGATGAGCCGCACGCTGCGTCTGATGGCTGGAAATGAGACTGCTTCTGAGGGATTTGCTAAGGGGCAGACTGGTTCTAGTGCGATGCCACATAAGATGAATTCTCGCTCTTGTGAGCGCGTGAATGGGTTCCAAACGATCCTCAAAGGATATCTGAATATGGCTATGGGACTCGCTGGTGATCAATGGAATGAGGGAGATGTTTCTTGTTCAGTGGTTCGCCGCGTGATGTTGCCAGATGCCTTTTATGCTTGTGATGGGATGTTCGAGACATTTCTCACTATCCTCAACCAGATGGATGCTTATCCTGCTGTGATAGAGGCTGAAAATAATCATTATCTACCTTTCCTCATGACGACTACGATCATGATGGAGGCGGTGAAGGCTGGTGTGGGCAGAGAGGCGGCGCACAAGGCGATTAAGGAAAATGCGGTAGCGACCGTGAACGATCTACGCACTGGTGCTGCGCGTGAGAATAATCTGTTAGAGCGTTTGTCTACTGATGATCGTATTCCACTTAACCAGGTGCAGCTCGATGCTCTGATGGAAGAAGGTAAGGAAAATGCTGGCACGGCTCGCATTCAAGTCACAGCATTTGTAGTAAAAATAAAAGAACTATGTCTGGAAAATCCAGACGCTGCAAATTACTCTCCAGGGTCTATTCTTTAAGGTAAAATGCCGGAATATTTAAAATTACTTTCTGAACGAATTGAGTCTGAACTCAGCCCTATTTTAGCGGCTGAGATTACTACGCCTGAGGTTCAGCAGGAGCGGGCAGATGCGATTAAATCATTTCTAAGTTCTGAGGACGCGAAGATAAGAGTATTTCATAGCTCTGGAGTATCTGGTCTCAAGGTTGCTGGTTACCGCGCGTCGTTAATAGATATTTTGTTACTAACTGCATTTAACGTTGAGTTAGGAAAACTTACCTCTGCTGAGGGTGATGAAGAACCTATCTTGTCATTGATAGCTGTGGGTGGATATGGCAGGGCGCAATTGAATCCTGGCTCTGATTTAGATATTTTATTTCTGCTGCCCAAGCCGGCGAATTCTTTTACTAAGGAAAGTGCTACTTCAGTACTAATTCAGAATATCCTTTATCTGCTCTGGGATACGGGGTTCAAGGTCGGGCATGCCACGCGGTCGGTTGCAGAATGTATCAAGGAGGCGAAAGATGAACAGCAGTCCAAGACGGCTATGATGGATGCGCGCTTGTTAGCGGGAGATGAGGACTTGTTTTCTAAGCTTTTGGTGAAATTTGAGAATGATTGTCTGAAGAAAGATCAGCAAGCATTTCTAGACCTACGCACTGAGGACATTAGCTCTAGACATAAAAAATATTCGCATACTGTTTTCCTCCAGGAGCCACATGTCAAAGAGAGCTGTGGTGGGTTGCGAGATTTCCATAATATCCTCTGGGTAGCGCGTGCTAAGCGTGGCACTTCGGATCTTAAAGCTCTCGTAGAAGAGAAAATTCTTTCTAAGCGTGCATACAAGGAACTTATTACGGCGTATGATTTTCTGCATCGAGTCAGAAACGAACTTCATTACTACAATGAATCGAATACAGATATCTTGACGTTGAGGCTTCAGGGTGTGGTGGCAACTAATTTTGAGTACCCGCAGGAGAGTATTTTGCGTCGTTGTGAGGCCTTCATGAAGGACTATTATATTCATACGAGAAATATTTATCGGCATACATCTTCACTGATGGAGAGTTTCCACTTGGAGGTGGCTCAAAAGGAGCAAGCTGGATGGCGTAGATTGTTCTCACCTAAGAAGCAGGGTGAAACTTTTGATGGTTTTGTGGCTAAGAGTGGATTGATCTATGCGCAGAATAGTAAGATTTTCAAAGAGAATTCTCATCGTCTGATGCGGGTCTTTCAACATTGCCAGATCAAGGGACTAGGATTGAGTCCACAAGTGCGTAAACAGCTTAAGGATAATGCTGGTTTAGTAGATGATACGTTTCGTTATTCTAAATCTAACAGGGAGACATTCCGAGCCATGTTAGAAAGAAAAGGTGACGTAGCGAGTGCTTTGAGGATGATGCATCGTGTTGGGATTCTAGGTGCTTACCTGCCAGAATTTGGAGCGCTAGATTGTCTAGTTCAGCATGAGTTTTTCCATCGTTATACTGCAGATGAGCATACGCTCCGCTGTATTGATCAGGTGGATAAGCTGGTAGATGACCAAGCCAGAGAAAAAGAGATTTACAGAAGTATTCTTATGGATATGGGTGATCCGTATGCTCTCTATTTAGCACTGATCATGCACGATACGGGTAGGGCTGAAAATGTGCGTGAGCATATAGATGGGTCAGCTATTCTAACCTCTAGAGTCTGTACGCGCATGCGTATCAATGGTGCGCGTAGGTCGCTCATTACCTTTCTTGTCGATCATCATCTCACGTTTTGGAAGTATGCCACGAACAGAAATTTAGATGATCCCGCAGTGATTGAAGAATTTGCGAATATCATGGGTACTAGGCAGCGGCTTAGTACGCTTTTCCTTTTCACTTATGTGGATTCGAACGGTACAAATGAAGATGCTTGGTCACCATGGAAAGAATCACTCATGCTCCAGCTCTATCGTTCTACAGATCAATATTTGAATGAAGGTAAAGAGAAATACAGGGCGCAGCTTGATGAGGAAAAAGACAATCTTTTAAAATCAACGAGGAAGAAGCTAGATCCGGAATACCACGACCAATTAGTGAAGCATTTTGAAACGATGCCGATGCGCTATTTCCGTTTCCGCGAGTCTGCAAATATTGCGACTCATGTGAAATCGGTCACAAAGTTTTTCGCGGCTAATGAGTTAGCAGATGATGATAAATCTGCAGACCTCCGCTGGATATCCCGACGTGATCGAGCTTATACTGAGTTGGTAGTCACTTGTTGGAATGCGCCGCTTTTGTTAGAGAAAGTCTGCTGTGCACTTGCGTCAGAAGAGCTCAATATTATCGCTGCTGATGTTTATACAAGAACGGATGAAGTGGCGTGCGATGTTTTTCAGGTATGCACCATGGATCACCAACCAATTACTGATGCTAATGTCAAAAAACGCGTTGCCAAAAAAGTGAAGCAGCTCGTTAGAGAAGAGATTTATGATCCTTCTACCTACCTTCGCAAAAAGAAAAACTATTTACGCAAGGATACTGCTGAAGGAGGTATACCGTTCCCGGTGAGAGCATTCACGAACAATTTTCTAAGCAGCACTTGCACGGCTATTGAGATTCAGGCAGAGGACAGAATAGCTCTATTGCATGATCTCTTTTTAGAAATAGGAAAATGTGGGTTAGCCACGCTTCATGCACGTATCTGCACCGAGAAGGGGGCAGCGATCGATACTATCTATGTGACTCGTTTGGGTGGCGGAAAGGTAGAAGACCTTGAGTTGTTAGAGCGTCTGGAGACATCACTCACGGAGTTACTAAACTAAAAAAATAATATTATGTCAGCCAAAAAAACGGAACAAATAATCTATGAAGCATACAACCATGAGAAACTGGAGCTGCTTCAGTACCTCATTACGAATGATCCTGCACTCGGATCGGCAATGATTTACCTTTGCAGAAAAGATGAAGTTCACTCGCTCACCACTGCGCTCAGTCAGGCTGGCCTACATGTTGATTCTATCCATGGACAGAAAAAACCTGAAGCGCGTAAATTAGCACTAGAGGAACATATCGCCGGTAAGCTAGACTACCTCGTAGTCACAGAAGCCTGTGCCCGGAATATGGATATCACTGGAGTGAAAACGATCATTAATGTGGATTTCCCAGAGCTTATCAAGGACTATGAAAAACAAGTGCTAAGTCCGACTACTGAGCGCGTCTTCAGTTTCGCCAATCCGAAAGGAAACAAGCTGTTAATTAGTCTAGAAGAACTTATCGAAGTGAAATTTCCACGTGCTACAGCCGAAGGGTTCACTTACGCTAAACACGCCCTAAAAGTCTCGACCAGAAATAAACAACGTAAGAGCGGACCGCGGTCTAAGCCTCTTCAAAACAAAAAGACTAAGCTCCTCAAAAAGAGAGGGAGGTAGATAATAAAGGTTTAGTTGAAGGTATATAATTATACCACTATAGATAAAGGCGAGGGCGCATTCATATATTATCTCATGGATATCCAAAATTAGTATGAAGCCCTATGTATTAAGTAACACGATTTCAGAAAAATGAACTATCTCAAGCCCATTTACCTTTTACAGGTAGGTGGGGTTTTTCTTTATCATCACAAAAAACATCGTTTTACAGATAAAGTGTGGACACCCATACAATCTTAATATTCTCATCCACAATGACCTCAGTGATGAAAAACACTGTTCCTCCAAAATATAAAACCCTTGGCTGGCCTGCACATTTTTTTAAATTTACAAAGCTTAAGAGTAAGCCTAGTTTGTTAGCATAATGTTTATATTCCTTACCTGCACAAAAAAATGGGCACGCCCAGCCGCCGCGATGGCAGTGATGGTATTCAGTCACGCGATGACCAACATGGCTCAATCCGCTGAACTTGATGAAGCTGCTGCCGGTCTAACCAATGGGGAAATGGATGCCAAACTCCCCCATGATGGAATCCAGTTGGTCGGTAAGCGCGGTCATATCCTCGTTCCTGAAAAGCCAGAAATTAAGAACCAATGGGTGTTCAAAGATGGCGTGCTTACAGCTTCTCCCATGTGGGACAGCCTTGTGACACCTAACGCGTATGAAGACTTTAGAATGCATGTTGAGTTCAACGTCAACAGCATACCCAACGTAGATCCCGAGCAGAATGGAAATTCCGGGATATATATCCAGCAACGTTACGAGCTCCAGATTCTTAATTCTCACGGAATAAAACCAGAAGACTACAAGAAGAGTTATGCAGGCAGTATGTATAAGCAGAAAAAGCCAGACAAACTAGTCTCCAAACCCGCAGGAGAATGGCAAATCTATGATATTATCTTCCGTGCTGCTCGTTTCGAAGGAGACAAGAAAGTAGCAAGCGCGCGAATCAGCGTAATGCACAATGGAGTCCTCATTCACGATGACTACCCACTGACTAACAAAACTGGAGCAGGAAAAAAAGAAGGCCCAGAGCCTTTTCCGATTAAACTCCAGGGTCATAAAAATCAAGTGAAATTCCGTAACGTCTGGATCCAGCGTCTTAAGCTAGAGCCAAAAGTAGAAGCTAAGCCTAAAAAAAAAGGCTACACTTACGTAATTCCGTTCGATGAAACCCCACCCGCTCCCGCGTTAAGCCCTAAAGACGCCCTCGGCGGCTTCCGCCTGCATAAGGACTTTGAGATCTCCACCGTAGTCAACGAGCCCGAAGTCCAGAACCCATTAGCCCTCAGATTCGATGGTGATGGCAAAATGTGGGTCGTAGAAATGCGCGCCTACATGCCCGATGCAAATGGAACTGGCGAAGAAGAGCCAATCGGTAGAATCTCTATTCATGAAGACACCGATAACGATGGAATTTACGACAAAACCAGAGTGTTTCTAGACGGACTAAACCAGCCAAGATCCATCGCACTCTATAAAAATGGCATCCTCTACGGAGGACACGAGAAGCTTTACTTCGTAGAAAACATCAATGGCAAAGCCGGAAAGATGACTATAATCGATGAGAGCTACACCCAAGATGCCAACGTAGAACACCGCACCAATGGACTCTTCCGTGGACTAGACAATTGGATCTACAACGCAAAATCAGATGCCCGCTACCGCGAAATCGATGGAGCTTGGATCAAGCAAAAGACCTCATTCCGTGGTCAATGGGGCATCAACCAAGACAACTACGGACGCCTCTACTACAACGAAAACTGGTTTGGTATCAAAGCAGATCAGCTCATGCCTAACACACTCATGAGAAATTCAAATTACCTTCTCAACCGAGGCCATGCCAAGCAGATCTCATACCGTGACAAACTCTTCCCAGCCCGCATCACACTCGGAGCTAACCGAGGCGGCGAAGGAGATGTCAATGCAGATGGACACCTAAAGGCTGCCACCGGAGCCGCTGGAGCGATGGCATATCGTGGTGACCAATTCCCCGCAAAGTATCAAGACACAGCACTTTTCTCTGAGCCAGTCGCAAACATCGTTCGCATGGTTCATCTGAGCCGAAAGGATGGACTAGCTTCAGGTGAGCATCTGTTTGGAGAGAGAGAATTCCTAGCCTCCACCGACGAGAGATTCCGCCCAGTAAATATTTTCAATGCTCCAGATGGGACACTCTATCTGACCGACATGTATCACGGCGTCATCCAGCACAAGCACTACCTCACTAAATATTTACGTGAATACATCACCCACCAAAAGCTAGAAAACCATCCACGCTTAGGCAGAATTTACAGAATCAAATACCGCGATAATCCACGCGGACCAAAACCAACCATGGCAGGAAAAAAAGCCTCCAAACTTGTCCCTCATCTCGCACATCCAAACGGGTGGTGGCGTGACACCGCACAGCAGCTCATCATTGATTCAGGTGACGCTTCTGCCGTCCCCGCGCTAACCGCGCTAGCCTCAGACACCAGCAAACCACTTGGCCAGATCCATGCACTCTGGACGCTAGAAGGACTAGGTAAAATAAATCTTGCAGCCATCACAGGAGCATTAGAATCAACTGACTCATATGCACTTGAATCAGCCATCCGTCTGTCCACACTGCTTCCTCAAAATGAGGCTCTGACACTACTCCCGCAACTCACCGAATTAGCAAACCGATCTGAATCTGACATCGTCATCCAAAGACAACTCGCCGCCAGCCTAGGCCAACTTCCATCAACGGATGCACTCACTCTACTCAAAAAAGTTCTCACGAAGAATATCAACACCCCCTACTTTCGAGAAGCCGCCATCAGTGGACTCGCCGGACGTGAACAGGAATTTAAAGACCATCTAGGAGAAGGATTTAAAGATACTAAATTCATCAAGTATCTTGACCACTCCCTGACCCCTAAAACAACCGCCGCTGCATTCAAGCCACCAGGCAACAAAGTACATCTAGCCTCGTACAGGCGTGGTGATGAATTCTACATTGCGAACTGCATGGCATGCCACGGGAATGACGGCAAGGGACTCCAGCACCTCGGACCACCACTAGTAAAATCCGAGTGGGTCATGGGCTCTTCAGAAAAACTCTCCGCGATCTTACTTCAAGGACTCATTGGACCCATCACTGTGAACGGTAAGAAATACACGCCGGCCGCAGCGATGCCTGGTTTGAAAGACGCCCCTCAAATAACTGATACAGATCTAGCAGACGTATCCACATTTATTCGCCATGCCTGGAACAATCGGAAAAGTGCTGTTGATGCTAAAACAATTAAAAAAGTTCGAGAGCAATTCAAAGACCGTCAAACGGCCTTCACACCAGAGGAACTAAATAAAATATTCCCCTAAGAGGAGGAAGAAAGAAAGTTGATCCATTAGTTATAAAACATAAAAAGACCAATCCGGCTTAATGCTCTAGATTAGTCCTTCAAAGATTTAATAAATGATTATTAACAGAGTCTACGAAGAGCAAAGCCCGTTATGCTATAAATAAAGCGCTACAGAAAACGGCTCTGGTATAGGTAAAATAGCTCCTTCGTCCATGGGTATTCAAATTTATGTGATTTAGCACTGCCTTACGTGGGCTAATTCGTCCAGTGATTACCTACAGGTGAAGCGTTTGAGAAGGCTTGCTCTCAACAACGGATAACTTGACAAGTGCGTTGTGTTAACCTTTAGAAGAAGTTATTGCTGAAGAATGGTGCTAATTTTTTCCGCTATCCTTTGATCTTTGTCTTAGCTCGAGTCTTCTTCTTTTTGGGTTCGACCATATCTTGCTTTGTTCCTTCCATCTTCAGGTTATTTTCAAATGTTTGCTCTGCTGCTTATACTGAAACACAGCTTAAAAAAGTATGGCGCATATGGTGAAAAAATTCATGATTTCTATAGTAATAGAAGCGATCTATTTGCCTAAATCTAGCTGCGGGGACTAGGAATTAGTAAATCAGACTATGAGGGATGGGTGTATCATGACAAGTTATCATTTGCCTATCAGGAAAACTCTGTAACACTAGATATGAAGATGGGTAATAATGATTCGATAGAGAGTGAAGGTGAGTGGGCGATAGAGGCTGAGAACATGCGGGTGGACTACGGTAATACATTAGCTGTGAAGGGTTTGACTCTGAGGATTCCTTACGGTGAAGTATATGGTTTAGTGGGGGCGAATGGTGCTGGGAAGACGAGCACTTTTAGTGTCTGGGCAACGCTTATCCAGCCTACTTATGGTAACGTGAAAGTGGGTGGTGTTGATATTTTGGAGAACCCAGATAAGGCACGGAAGATGATGGCTTATATGCCGGATCTGGCCCCAGTCCCGAGCGATTTGAAGGTTTGGGAATTTTTAGATTTGTTTGCGCGGAGCTATGGTTACACTGCGACGGAGGGGAAGGAGCGATGGACGGATTGTCTGAAGATGGTGGATCTGTGGGACAAGCGGAATGATTTCTGTAAGGACTTATCGCGTGGGATGAAACAACGGGTGAATTTAGCGAAGGCTATTCTGCATCATCCTAAGGTGATCATCTTAGATGAGCCTGCGAGTGGGATGGACCCTCAGTCGCGAGCTAAGCTGCGAGTGATCTTAAAAAAGATGGCGGGGCAGGGGACTACGGTGGTGGTGAGCTCGCACATTCTGAATGAGCTTAGTGATATGTGCAGTTCGGTGGGGATTCTTCATCACGGGGAACTGATCGATCACGGTGAGTTACAGCATGTGGTGGACAGAGGGGAGGGTGGCGAAGTTGAGATATTGATTTTAGTTGCTGGTGATCAAGCGGTGAAGATAGCGGAGTTGAAGAAATTACTCGATGAGAAATACTTGGCTGAGAACCTAGAACCAAACATTAGTAATGGTGGTGTGGTGTTGACAGTCAATGGTGGGATGTCTGAGCAGGCGGCATTACTGACGCAGCTAGTGAGTGATGGGATAGAGATACGTTCTTTTGCACCTCTGGGGTCTGGGATAGAGCAGAGGCTCATGGAAATAGGGAGAGATAAATAGGATGACGAACGAATTTAAAAAAGAAGAAGAGAACGGGGTGGAGCTTAATCTAAAACCAGTGGCATTTTGGCAGCTGTATAAAAATCCTATTTTGTTGAGGTACATGCGCTCTAGATTACGGTGGAGTGGCTTGTCTGCAGCATTGATTTTGACGTTGGTGATCACGGTGTTTACTTTTGTTATCAGTTATAATGGGGCGGTGAGGTTCTCATTTGAAGATGATGTGAATGCGTATCGCGCGGCATTTCTGCCTGTTTTCTTGATACAGGTGATCATCATGATGTTCCTTGGAACGGGGTCGGTGGCGAGCGGGATCACACAGGAATATGAGGACGGAATGGTGGAATACCAGAGGCTCACTCCGATGTCGCCGATGGCGAAAATTGTTGGATACTTATTTGGGTTGCCGATCCGAGAGTGGTTTTTATTTGCGGTGACATCCATTTTTATAGGAATCATTGTGGTGAAGGGGGGGATACCTATGGAGCCGGTGTGGCATGTATATTCAGTTCTCTTTTTGTCGATTATGCTCTATCATTTGATGGCCCTGGTGGTCGTGCATAGTATGAAAAAGAAGCGTGTGGCGGGTAGGGTGATTCAGTTGTTAGTATTGGTATTGTATTTTATATTTCCCTTGTTGTCACAGTTTGGATTAGTCTTTTTTGAGTATTTGACAGTAAGGCCGATTTTAAAGGAAAGCATGTTGGAATACATTCCAGAAAAGGCGAGTGTAAGGAGAATATTAGATCTGGATGGGGGCTCATCTTCAGTGCCATTTTTTGAGTATCATTTCAGGGCATGGAGTTTTTCAGTATTGGTGATGAGCTCGCTCACGCTCTCATTTTTTCTCATGTTATGTAGACGTTGGAAAGAGGTTACAAGCCATCTGATGGGTAAGCCATTCGCGCTACTATTTTTTGGTTTCTTTATGTTTTTCTTGATCGGGAATACGCTACCAGTAGCTAAAGAGGGAGACATGAGTATCACCAAGATGTTTATTGGGTTAACTGAGAAGGCCAAATCGGACAGAATTGAGAGTCTTAAGCCTAACGATGTAAGACGACCTGGACTAAAGGAAAATTTGGAGAAATTTAGAAACGAGGACAGGTCGTGGACTGTATATATAGATGCTCCAGTTGCGCAAACTACCTTTGGCGCGGTGTGCGTTTTATTTGCCTGCCTTGTAGTTTACATAGTGACACCTAGGAATGAAAAATATTTACTTGGACTTCGGCGTGCTAGAAATCTAAATAAAAAATGGATTCCTTTTCACTGGGATGAGTCGCCAGGAATTCTGGTAACACTGTGTGTGATCGTTATAATGAGTATCACTTTGTATTGGTTTAGCTCCACATTTTATCTGGCACCCACAATGTCATCTAGGATTCGAGAGCTTATTCCATTTATACCAGTGGTATGTTTATATGCATCCATTGTAGTACTGGTATTTTATCTGGTCTATGAGGCATGGGAAAATAAAGGTTTGTTTATGTTGCTGCTGTTCATTTGGGTTCTACCTATCATGGTGGCCATGGTTATTGCAGTGCAGTCAAACCATGTCCCGACATTAGTGTGGGTTTCATCGGCTTCGCCAATAGCCGCCTATGGATATGGTCTTACGCATTTGCCGCATGCGCCCGTAAGGGAAGCTTTCTTCTGTAGCTTCGGGTTACAAGTGGTGATTGGTGGCTTTGCTGCGCTTGCTTTATTTAGCAAGAAAATGAACGGGCGAAAGGCAATGTTAGAGAACCCGGTCAATCAATAGATCATGCGGTTCTGTGGGTATATATTCTACTAATTGGCTAGAAAAAATAACGCCAAGAACGATGGCGTCTGGACGTTTGCGAAGCAGATAGCGGTCATAGTATCCGCCGCCTTTTCCGAGTCTTTCTCCACTACTCATGTATGCGCAGGCGGGACATAAGAATAGGTCTATTGCTTCGGGGGCGATACGCTCGTGCGATGACTCATCAGGTTCACGGATGCCATAGCTTGAGGTTTTCATTTCTAGTGAATCTCGAACAGAATGAAATTCCATTACTCCATCTTCACCACATTTAGGATAGTAAAAACTTACCTCTGGTAGTGAGGAATGTAAGGCGTCTAGGTTCAACTCGGATGACATGGCTGCGTAGCTAGCTACTGTTTTGATTCCAGGAGATGCATTGATAAAATGCGTGATTTTCTCAACTATCTCTTCAGCCTCTATTGCTTTTTCAAGATCGGTTAGAGTATTTAGCACCCGTCTCATCTGCTTCCGCAGTTGTTTTTTTGTTAGATTTTGATCACTCATTTTTCTTATTCTTCTTTTGCCCAGAGCTTGGTGCGTTCTACGGCTTTATCCCAGAGCTTACGTTGCTTGGCTAAGCTGTCATTCCAAGTATTAGGAGAGAAGCTCAGGTCTTCTTGCCAGAGTGCGGTAATGTGTTCCTTGGACTCCCAAAAACTTACCCCTAGAGCAGCCAATGCGGCGGCTCCGAAGGCGGTGGTCTCTACGTTTTTTGGACGGACTATTTTACACTGCATCTGGTCTGCCTGAATACGCATGAGCAGCTTGCTGATAGATGCTCCACCATCGACTCTGAGTTCGGAGATGTCCACTGAGCTGTCTCTAACAAAACTCTCTAACAGCTCTGCAGATTGGAAGCTCACAGCCTCTAATGCTGCACGGCAAATGTGAGCGCGTGTGGCTCCACGAGTTAACCCTTGGATACTCCCTCGTGCAAATGGATCCCAGTGTGGTGCTCCAAGACCAGTAAAGGCTGGTACGAAAACTACTCCGCCACTGTCATCGACAGATTTAGCTAGATCATTGAACTCGAAGACATCCTTTACGATGTGTAGTCCATCGCGTAGCCAGTTAAAAATAGCGCCAGCCATGAAGACTGATCCTTCGAGAGCAAATTCACGTTTCCCATTCAGCTGCCAGGCTACTGTGCTGAGTAGACCGTTCTTAGAATCGATGATGCGTTCGCCAGTATTCATGAGCATGAAACAACCGGTACCGTAGGTGTTCTTGATTTGTCCCGGCCTGAAGCATCCTTGCCCGAACAACGCTGCTTGCTGATCTCCCGCGATTCCTGAAATGGGAACACCTTGCCAATTTCCTACCACACCAGAGCTGTCCACTATCTCAGGAAGTAAGGCTCTAGGGACGGCAAACATTTCTAATAGATCATCATCCCACTCGCCGGTGTGGATATTGTAGAGTAGGGTGCGGCTCGCATTAGTGGCATCGGTGACGTGAGTTTTTCCTTTGGTGAGATTCCATATTAACCAGCTATCGATAGTGCCCATGCAGAGCTTCCCCGCCTCGGCCTTTTCTCTAGCTCCTGTAACATTGTCTAAAATCCAGCGCACCTTTGTGGCAGAAAAATACGGGTCAGCCGTAAGGCCGGTGAGTGATTGAATGACTTTATCAACTCCAGCATCCTTGATCTGCTGACAGACCTGTGAGGTGCGGCGGTCTTGCCATACGATGGCATTATGGATCGGTTTACCGGTAGCTCTATCCCAAACTACTACAGTCTCACGCTGGTTCGTGATGCCGATGCCTGCGATGTCTTTTGTAGTGATACCAGCTTGCTTCATGGCATCTAGCATGGTGCTCAGCTGAGCTTTCCAGATCGCCTCAGCATCATGCTCGACTAGTCCGGGTTCTGGGTAGATCTGTTCAAATTCTTTCTTACTCACCGCCACCACTTCGCCCTGTTTATTAAATATAACTGAGCGTGAACTCGAAGTTCCCTGGTCTAGTGATAAAATATATTGAGCCATATTGCATTGCATTCAATCAGTCGCGACTTAATGCGTCAATATTAGAGAGTTTTCTCGCATTACACTTATTGTAAATAACTTAAAATCAATATGAATAACTCAAAATAAGTTTGCTAGATTAGAGATCCTAACACAGAGTCAGTGTTGAAAATCAGGATTTTAGCGGGGTTTTAAGTATATAGGATACATACACGTTAGCTCCTGTTCTGTTATCAACAATGAAATTTTGCTATTCATCATTAATACGAAAAGCTGTAAATATAGCGGCCCGTGCGACTCACAGAGATAGAGGTTTTGCGCTGATCTCCTGTATCGCGATCATGAGCTTATTACTCTTGTTTAGCATTGCTGTGCTGAGCCTCGCTACGATAGAGACCAGGCAATCTGAAGTAATTATCGCTCAAGCTCAAGCTCAGAACAATGCGCGCTTAGCTCTGGAAATGGCAATCTCTCAGCTTCAAAATACTACGGGATCAGATCAAGTAGTGACTGCACGTGCAGATCTGCTCTCTAATGAAAGAACCATTTCTAACAAGAACTGGGTCGGTGCCTGGAGCACTATTTATAAGCAAAATGGCAGTGACATGGAATGGCCACTAATCGGTCAGAAGACTTCCAGCGGAAATGTGGCCTATGAGCACGAAGGCACCTATTCTGATCTCAGATATACCAATTCCAAGCTCACTGGCGGACAGTGGAAAAATGAGTTGCTATTGGAATGGTTAGTTAGTGCTCCTGTGAAGAAATTTGACCCGGCTAGCGTTCTAGATATTACCCAAGATGATGTCTTAGAAATTCTTGGAAAGGGCACGCTCGGAAACTCCGTGACGGATGTAGAGTATCTAACTGAACGCGTGCTGGTGAAGAAGATAGATATTTCAGACGAGTCCTCTATCGCCTGGTGGACTGCGGATAACAACCAGAAGGCTAGTATAAAACCGCGTCTTCTAAGTGTCTCTGAAAATGAATTAACCTCCAGTGCTGGCGAGAATCCGAAGTTCATTAAGCGGGGCGTAGAAAAACCGTTTGAAGACTTCCACACGAATGCTATGTCTTACCGAGATAAGATCGTTTCACTAGGATCATCTCAGCTTACTCAGGATGTGCCGCTCACGACCAAGGCATTATTAGGGCGTTTCACTCATGACCTTACTAATCACTCACCAGGCATGTTTATCGATACCTCGCTCGGTGGATTTCAACGAGATCTCACGCCACTGCTGTTTGCGAAGAAAGGGATTAAGGTGGTAGAATTTATAGCACCGAGTAGCAGGATTTCCGATAAGCCATTCAGTTCAGAGTATCCTATAATTGCTAGTAAATATCACGATGTCCTAGCCCCAACATTTTCGGCCCTACGCTACTGGGGTCTTCAGAAATATGATACTGATAGCACCATCGACACCACGCTAGCGAATAATGCTAGCAGAGTGAGGTCTGGCAGAAATTGGCCGCACGGTCAGAGCGATGGCGTCACCTTTGAGTCCTCAAAGTGGGCAGCTGAAATGCCAAAGACCCACCCGATCATGACGGACTCCCGCTGGCATTATTATTTCTCTGTCAATGGCAACCAGATCCGCACCCACATCATCCCAAGAGTCTGCCTATGGAATCCCTACAACCGCGAAATTAAGATGAATGAAATGGTAGTGATGATGCCAAATCCATTTTACGTAGACCCGACCACGCTTGATAATAAGTCTATAGCATCAGGTCATCATTTATTTTTTGAGCATGCTGAAGTGCAGCGTATGAAAGACGCTTTCCCGAAAGAACAAGCAATGATAAAATGGACAGCTAGGGACTCCGAGCCACTTACAAACCTCTATAAAGCACGTTATGCACTGACAGATTCTACTCCTGGCTACACTTTTCCGAACCGGCGCTATTTAGCATTCACGCTGAAGGGAACGACTCTTACTTCTGGTGAATGCCATGTGTTTTCACCTAGTATTAGTTCACCAGATGTTTCCGCCAGCGGAGTGAGTCTTGGGGAATATCAGTTAGACGATATTTCTAAAAATATCCTTAGCTCAGATGTGGGGCAGGGAGAAGATCACTTTTATTACGACATGCCAGTAACGCGCTTTGAAGTCCAATATGCAAGTGGCCATTGGGGGAAAGTTAATAAAACGATCGAGAACGAGTTTCGTATGGAAAAGATTCATGACTATGAGCCTCAAAAGCAAAAAATTCAGGAAAACTTTCCTTTTATTCTTAAAGCATCCAATGGAGCTATCCCAACTTTAGCTGGACTGCCCACATCTAAAAATCACCCTACTCTCCAACTCATCAATAACGGTTGTGGTGGAGTTGCTCCATCAAAGCGTTTCGACTATATAGGATACAATATGGGCAGTGCGAATACAATTAGCCAAAGCTCATTTGGTTCGTTGGAAACATTTCAAAACGCACCTCTGAAGGATGCACCAGAAACCCACCAAGTAGGCGCTAAATTAATCTGGCTAGATGAGTCCACTACTGAGGGAGAGAAGGCACCGCTTCGTTATGGAACTGAAACCAGTACACGATGGACGGAAGATCACATGGTCTACCATCCTGCCACCATTGCGAACTGGAATATCCGCGCCCAGCTGACTAGTAGATCACCGGTAGCACAGTGTGCAAAAAAATGGTATCTCTTTAGCACTGGTCCTTGGATTTTACAGTTTATTCCTAAGACTCCCCGAGATGTGAATGACAGTCCGCAGCTCAATAAAAATGGCACAGCGTTTATCAAAAATCCGCTTGGACTTGCGATCAATCACTCCTCATCACCGTATGTGGTTCTCTTTGATCTACCGCATCGCGAGCATGGTATACATTCAGTCGGCGCACTTCGCCACGCTATGCTGAGTCCTTATTCTTGGCACCCTAGTTACATCGTAGGCCACTCACTCAGAGACCCACATGCGCCAGCAGATACCACTACTCACCCAGAAGTGATTAGCTCGGCAGATTCTGGAAGTATTAATCACTGGGATAAACACATCGGTGGATACGAAGCAGGGTTTAGTTATGGTGCAGCGAACGCGGTGAATGACTCAGAAGACCTCCTCCAGATCGGAGGCGCTTCAGTCACACGCAGTTTAGACTCCTCCTCACTCACGTCAAAAGATGATGTTCTACCTTACGACATCGCCTTTGAAGTGAACCAGAATCTCTGGGACGGTTACTTCGTATCCTCACTCCCACTCCATTCCGACACGGGTGGATTCTCATCCATCACACCCATCAACCAACGCAACCAGCTCAACCCTAACACCAGCGTTACAACTGCGGATCTAACAGAAAATTTAATCCAAGATGGAGATGCTATCGACACAGGATTCTGGCTCAATGGCTACTACTACAGAAAGGACAACGCCTTTAACCTCAACTCCACCTCTGTCCCAGCCTGGACCGCATTTCTCTCAGGCACGCTTGGTATCAATCGAGAGCTTAAGGATGGATCGAAACTCAGCAACGGTCTTGCAGGATTTGCTAGATACAGAAAGCCAGACGGAGTCGCTGACTCAGACCAGCTAGATCCACAGAATAAGGATGCTTGGAAAGGACTCCGCTCTCTAACAGAGATAGAAGTCGATAAGCTGGCCGCCGCCATCGTGAATGAAGTAAAGCTCCGCGGGCCATTCATTTCCGTAGCAGACTTCGTGAACAGAAGGCTCACCGTGAGAGACGATGAGACCTCACAGATGGGTGCGCTCGATGCCGCCATCTTCAAGGCAGAGCTAAACAGTTCATTTTATAGTGATGCCAAATACAATACCAGCCTCATCAACCGAGGCCGTGACACTCTTTCAAAGGACAACAATGAAGACATTTTCAGAGACGAATACCTCTACACCTCAGATGGTCAGAAAAAGACCAGCCAAGCGGCCACTAAAACCTGGGGGCTTCCGAGCTTCTTGATGCAGTCAGACCTGTTAGAGCCACTCGCGCCCGCGCTCACCACCAGAGGAGATACCTTCACCATCCGCGCTTATGGAGAGACTAAGCGTAATGGGAAAGTAGTCGCTCGCGCATACATAGAAGCCATCGTGGAGCGTAGCCCGCACTACATCGAACATCAGGCTATTGATAATCCAGCGACTAACAGCCAAGCAAACTTACCCACTGATGCCGCATTAAAAAAAGACCCCTTCACCGGAGAAATTACGTCAGGAAATCTAACAGAAATAAACAAAAAACTAGGCAGGAAATACCATGTCAAATCATTCCGTTGGCTCAATAAGGATGAGATATGAAGAAGTTGCCCGTTAGCAGTTATAAAAAACAGACACTATGAAAACTTACCTCTATAAATTTTTTCTAATCTCTATTTTGGCCTCGTTGATGTCTCAGGCTCAGGAGCCATCGGAGAAAAAAGAACTTTTGCCAGCGAAGCTCGCTATCATTGCTATAGGTCCTAAACCACCACGGAGGTTTGGCTCAGCCAAAAGAAGTAGATCTGGAGCTTCTGCGCTTCTTCCTCCTAAACCAGGTGAGATTCCGCCGAGAAGGTTGTATTTTAATATCAAAGAACAGAAGAATTCTGGAGATGATAAGCTCAAGGAGGATGATAAGAAAACTGAGTATCAGTCAGTCAACGTTACTTTCAATAATCCTTCACATTTCATTGAAGTTCCGCACAGTAAAATTCTCAAGCTCCAGCGTAGAGATAACATCGAGTATAGTGACTATACGAGCATCGGCGCGCTAGAGCCAGGCTCTATGACCGTTGTGTTACTTAGTCCCTCGGGAAAAGGAATTAAGCGCTGGGTGTCCGAGCCTAATCAATACAAGATAGACCTGTTAGATGATAAGCTTAAAAATAAACGGCTCGCTATTTTGAACCTCAGTCGTAGGCCTGTAAAAAGCATTTTTCATCAAGATAAAAAGATGATCCCGGCGGGCGGTTTCCAATCTTATGAAAGTATAGAGGGCTTAGAATTGCATCGCATTGCTGCTGCCTATGGACGTGAGGATAAGATCATTTATAACACAGCACTCAGGCTCAATAAAAGTAATCGCCTTCTCTTCTATGTACTTTACGATTCTAATCCCAATACGAATGACGGCCGTACTATAGGGCTTTTCCGCACTAGTATGGATCCGGAAGAAGAACAAAAGAAAGTCAAAGAAACTTTGGATGAAGATGCTAAAGAAGCAAAAAAGACGAAGCCTGCTAAAGAGCACACAGAGTAATACGTTTACTAAGTTTAGTGGGGGTTTTCTAAGTGGTGCCGCTAGGGATGAAGATGAATCTATTTTATAAAATTCTTATTACCATTCTCTCTATAGGGAAGGGGTTGCTTTACTTTAGATTCGGATAGTTAGAGCCGAACTTTCGATTCAGAATGCTGTTGTCACAGATGAGATTTATTGGATAGAGATCCTCAAATATACCTTCCTAGGTTGGCAGGATCTGCTCGTCGAACAAATCAGACTGCGGCATTCATCTTTGAGTAAATGAAGATATTTTTATGATTACCCCAACCACCTTCTATTTCTCTGACCTTAGATTATATCTAATAGAAGATGGTTCAGGTTAGGCGTAGATAGAGTGTGATTGCTAAATCACACCCTAGAGTTGTGCCTCTACTTTCCTTTCTTGTTTGCTAGCTCGGCTTTTACTTTTTCTTCTATTTCTAGATAGAGTTCGTTGTTTTCTTTGAGGGCTTCTTTGGCTGCGTCGCGACCTTGAGCTAGTTGATTTCCTTCGTAGCTGAACCATGATCCACGTTTGATAACGATTTCATATTCTAGTGCTAAATCAAGGAGTGAGCCTACGGATGAGATGCCTTCTGAGTACATGATATCGAATTCAGCTTCGGTGAACGGTGGGGCCACTTTGTTTTTGACGATCTTTATCTTGGTGCGGTTACCAGTGACGACTCCGTCTGTGGATTTGATTTGACCGATGCGGCGGATATCTACTCGAACAGATGAGAAGAATTTTAGTGCGCGTCCACCTGGGGTTGTCTCTGGGCTACCAAACATGACTCCAATTTTTTCACGAATCTGGTTAGTGAAGATGCAGCATGTGCGGGCCTTTGCGATGAAACTGGTGAGTTTACGCATGGCGGCGGACATGAGTCTGGCCTGAGCACCCACTGTGGAGTCTCCGATCTCACCGGCGAGTTCTTGTCTCGTTACGAGGGCGGCTACTGAGTCTAGAACGACTACGTCGATGGCATTTGAGCGGACTAGAGTTTCACAGATCTGCAGAGCTTCTTCTCCGGACGATGGTTGAGATATGAGGAGGTCGTCCATGTTTACACCTAGTTTCTTGGCGTATTGTGGATCTAGAGCGTGCTCAACATCAATGAATGCTGCGAGTCCGCCTTGTCTCTGTGCTTGTGCGATGACTGTGAGTGTTAGTGTGGTCTTACCTGATGATTCTGGTCCGTAAACTTCTACGATTCTGCCGCGTGGGAAGCCACCTACTCCGAGGGCGCGGTCGATGAGGAGGTTTCCTGTAGGGATGACTTCTACGTCGATGCAGTTTTCATCGCCCATTCGCATGATTGCTGCTTCGCCGAATTCTTTCTGAATGTGGGTGATTGCGAGGTCGAGGTTCTTCTTGCGTGCTGTTGCGACTTTTTCCGCTGCCTTATCTGCTGCTGTTTCTTTGGCCATAATGGTGATTGTTTGAGTTTGATTTGTAGTTAGTTAGGTAATTGTGAGCGCTTCTGGCCCGTCTTGATGGCTGAAAAGTAGTGTAAAGTAGTGTTTATAGCAATTAAAAAGGTGTTCGATGGAACAGTTTTGTGAATTTTTCTATATTCTGTATGGATAATTCATCTAAAAAATATCTGGAGAGCTGGGTGGGGTCTGTTGTGTATGGTTGGGCATTCAGCCAATAGAAATTTAGACAAAACTCAGCGATCATCCCGTTATTAATACTACAAAGTCCAAATAGGCTGAGGAATGACGACTACCGCCTCTTAACTCTCTTATAGAACCGATCTAAACTTTGATTAACAACACAATAAAAATTATGAAGAAGAACACACTACTAGCCAGCATTGCTGGTCTCGCACTAGCAATGACCACTCCTTTTCTGTCTGCGGGCGGTGAAGGCTGGATGACGGATTTTGAAGCGGCTAAGGCC
This sequence comes from Herpochondria borealis, assembly GCA_032274145.1. NCBI lineage: Eukaryota > Rhodophyta > Florideophyceae > Ceramiales > Ceramiaceae > Herpochondria > Herpochondria borealis. The sequence goes on along the minus strand of JAVCKV010209353.1, from coordinate 12,693 downwards.
AAGGCTGAGAAGGAAAATAAGGCTCTACTCGTAGATTTCACTGGTTCTGACTGGTGCGGATGGTGCATCAAGCTTGTTAAGGAAGTTTTCAAACATGACGAATTTAAAAAAGGCGTTGCTGATAAGTTTGTGCTCGTGGAGCTAGATTTCCCAAGAGATAAATCTAAGCTTTCTGCCGCGACTCAGAAGCAAAATGAGGAACTAAAGAAAAAATACGGGGTGCGTGGATTCCCTACCATTTTACTTCTAGATTCTAAGGGGCTTCCTTTCGCTAAAACTGGCTATAAGGCTGGTGGACCTGACGCCTACTTGAAGCACCTCGACACACTATCTGCAAGCTTGAAGAAGCGTGATAAAGCTCTCGCAGCAGCAGGTAAGCTCAAGGGAGTGGCGAAAGCAAAGGCACTCGTAACAGCTCTGGATGCTATCCCTGCTGACTACCACAGCCAGTATTCTGAACTTATCGCTGAAGTTGCGAAGCTCGACCCTACAGATGAGTCAGGTTTTACTACTAAGCAAAAAGCTCTCACAGCACGCAAGACCTTAGAGTCTGATGTGAACACCGCTATGCGTGATCGCGACTCTGCTGGCGCCGTTGCCAAGATTGATAAATACATCGCTGACCACAAGCTTACAGGTGAAAAGCAACAAGAAATCCTTTCTATGAAGCTCAATCCACTCTTCATGGTTAAGAACATTGCAGAAGTTGAAAAAGTAATCGATGAAGCAATCGCGATTGATTCTAAGAGCAAGGTTGGTAAGCAGCTGCAGACATTTAAAGACACTCGTCTTCCTGGTATCAAGAAGAAGATGGAAGCAGCTAAGTAATCATCTAGTTACAAAATATTTACCAAGCGTGCTTACGATATTCGTAGGCACGTTTTTTTTGCATTCTGAACACTTTAGATTTCTCGCTTATTTTGTTAATAGTCGATGCAAGGCTGTGTTCTTTACATATTTCATGAACTATTAAATAATAGCAACATGCCTGTTGGGGAAATTATTGGAGAGATACTGCGTCCTGTTTTTGAAATTGTTATTGCTGGTGCTTCATATGTCACGGGGTCTATTTTTCTGAATGTGGTGACTCTTGGTTCGGTAAAGATGGCTCCTCTTCTGTCCCTTGGTGAGAAGAAAAAGATGAAGAAAGGGAATTTTTTCACATTGGGTTTATTTGAAGGCTATGGAAGTAAGGGGCGTCGCTTGACCACGGATGCTGTCTGTGGTGTTGGGTTTTTGGTGTGGGTTGTGCTGGGGTTTTGGATCTATTTTGCAACACAGGGCGACGAGTCTTCTGCCGCCTCGAAGAAGGCTGCCTTTGAGAAGGTCGAAATTACTGATCCTAGTTCTACTTCTAGAGGGTTTAGTTCTGAGCGGAATGAAAATTTCTCAATCCGTGTCGAGGGTGAGGTGAATGAGCCGCATACTTTTAAAATGGCGAAGCAATACATCGACTCTCCCCTCATTACTCTGGATGGCATGATCGATAGGGCGAAAGGGATTACCTCATTTGGGATTTATCTTTATGTGATTCGCGAGACGCCTGAGTATTTTGAGATTTCTAAATTTATGGTTCGCTCAGTGAAAAGTGGATTGCATGAAGATTTTAAACTATGCGATGGGGATCTGATTTACGTTGGACATCGAGAATCAGCTTTGAATATTGAGCGTGGTGTCGAGCTGCTCTCGGCGAATATTCAGAATCGCATTAAGAGTTCCAGTAAAGCAATTCGATGGTTAGTATTTGGCACGCATATTTAGTGATTGTTGACGGTGTTTTAGGTTGTTGGATTAGCGGGAGTGTGTAGTTTTTCATGCATGGCTACTGACGACTTAGATGATGTTAAAAACAACGAGAATGATGAGCCTATAGAGGCGCTTTCTGCTGAGACAACAGAACCTGATTCGCCTGAGGAGCCGGAAGAGCCGGAAGAGGTTGCAGAACCTACTCCAAGGTGGAAGCTGCTGAATGATGCGGTGGATGCCAGTGATTTAGAAGTGGCTCATGATATTCTTGAGGCAGCTACAGTAGATGATCAACGCCGGATGATAGGTCTGTTAGACTCAGAGCATCGTGATGCTTTGTGTGCGATGTTACCTGTGGGTGAGACTGCTGAGTTGATCGAAAATATGGCGGAAGCTCAAGCGGTCGACATGCTTGAGGAAATGCCAGTGGAGCGGGCGGCGGATGTTCTTGAGGAACTTGGGCCAGATGCTAGTGGTGACCTTTTGCGGGAATTGGATGAGGAGAATAGTGAGGCCATTTTGGCAGAGTTCGATGACCTAGAGGAGAGTGAGGAGATCCGTGAGCGTGTTAGCTATGCGTGGGATAGTGCGGGTGGTTTGATGTCAGACAGGGTGGTTTCGTTTAGAGAAAACACCACTGTGTCGGAGGTGCTCACAGAATTAGGTGAACACGCTGAAGATTACTCGGATGATGAAGTGCAGTATTTCTATGTGGTCGATGAAATAGGAACTCTCAAGGGCGTTTTAGCATTGAGAAACCTAGTTCTCGGTCGCAGAGCGCTGGAGATTGGCAAACTGATGATCAAGGATCCTGCTTCTGTTCCGGTGGATATGGAGCTGGAGTCGCTCCACGATGTTTTTGAGAGTAAGAATTACCTAGCGTATCCTGTTGTGGATGCAGATGGCAAACTCCGAGGGATCGTCACAAGGGACGCGATGCAGGAAGCGATGTCGGATACGCAAACGGACAGTTACTTGAAATCAAGAGGTATTGTTGGCGGTGAAGAACTTCGCAGTATGCCACTGAGGCAGCGTTGCACTCGAAGGCTTGCTTGGTTAGGACCAAATATTTTGCTAAACCTTCTCGCGGCGAGTATCATCGCGAATTACCAAGACACGCTAGAGGCTGTGATCGCACTAGCGGTATTCTTGCCGATGGTTTCTGATATGAGTGGTTGCTCAGGAAACCAAGCGGTAGCGGTGAGTATCCGCGAGTTAACGCTCGGTATCATTCAGCCACGAGATTACATCCGTGTATTGATGAAGGAAATTTGGCTAGGCTTAAACAATGGTGTTGTTCTGGGAATTGTCTTGGGGACACTCGCTGCAGTCTGGCAAGGTAATGTATATCTAGGATTAGTAATAGGTGGAGCATTGATGCTGAATACGATCTTATCAGTGTGCATAGGAGGTCTTGTGCCGCTGTTGCTGAAGAAATTTAAAGCTGATCCAGCTCTAGCCTCTGGCCCTATTCTTACGACTTGCACAGACATGAGCGGATTCTTCTTGGTTTTCAGTTTGGCAAATCTAGCGATGAATCATCTCGTATAATAGCCGTATTACGTCAAAGCACCTCACTATAATAAGCAACTAAATCAGCCTGAGGGGAAAATTTCCCTTTCCAAATTGACATTTCCGCCTTAATTCAAGGTTACACATGTCAAAGACGCTCATCATTGCAGAAAAACCTTCCGTCGCAACGGATCTCTCTAAATCACTCGCCAAGGCCCCCAATGTGGGCAAGTTCGAGAAAAAAGGGAAGGGTCGCGACTATTACTTTGAGAACGACACGCACGTGATCACCTCTGCTGTTGGTCACTTGGTGGAGCTGAAAATGCCTACTGGTCCGAATGGGAAGAACCTTCCTTGGAAGTTTGATGTGCTCCCTGCAGTTCCTAAGAAATTTGAGCTTCAGCCAATCGAGCAATCTGAGACTCGCCTCAAACAGGTTCTCAAACTCGCCCGCCGTAAGGACGTTTCCGCAATCGTTAATGCTTGTGATGCCGGCCGTGAGGGAGAGCTTATTTTCAATTATATTTTAGAGTTGGGCAAGATCGACAAGCCTGTTCAGCGCTTATGGATGCAGTCAATGACCAACAACGCCATCCTCGAAGCTTGGGGTAAAATGCGTAACGCTAGCGAGATGAAAAACCTCGGAGATGCCGCTAAGTGCCGTTCCGAGTCCGACTGGCTCGTAGGCCTCAACTCCACCCGAGCACTCACCTGCTTCCGCTCGCGTCACGGTGGATTCAATATCACCTCTGCAGGTCGTGTGCAGACTCCTACGCTTGCTATTCTAGCTAAACGTGAGAAGGAAATCCGCGCGTTCGAGCCTACTCCTTATGCAGAAGTGCACGCCGATTTTTCTGTATCTGCTGGTGAGTATGCGGGACGCTGGATTGATACCGAGTGGAAGAAAGATCCAAGCCATCCGCACGGGAGAGCTGAGCGTATATGGGAAAAATCTATCGCTGAACAGATCGCCAAACGCTGCACGGGCAAAACTGGCACGGTCACTGAAACAAAGAAACCGACCAAGCAAGCTCCGGGACAACTCTACGATCTCACTACTCTACAGCGTGAAGCCTCCAGCCGGTTTGGCTTCTCAGCACGGAATACACTCCGCCTCGCCCAAGCACTCTATGAGCGTCATAAGATGCTTACTTACCCAAGAACTGATTCCAAATATCTACCAGAAGACTATGTTAGTGAAGTTAACAGCACCATCAGTTCTGTAGCGAAAGATCATGCACCACTCGCTCCCTACGCGAAGCATATTATCAAGAACAAGCTAATGGTCCCAACTAAGCGAGTGTTCAACAACGCCAAGATTTCTGATCACTTTGCTATCATTCCTACAGGTAGATTTGTGAAGCTTTCAGAACCCGAGTCAAAATTATTCGATCTCGTTTGTAAACGTTTCCTATCAGTATTCTACCCGTCTGCAGTCTTCGAAAATACTCGCAGACTCACCGCGATTGATCATGGGGGTGAGACGGATACATTCCTCACCACTGGCAAGGTTTTAGTTGATCCAGGATTCCTTGAAGTTTATGGCAGACGAGTAGGCGTAGCTGCTGGAAAGGATGAGCTTTGTCCGGTGAATGAAGGCGAAGAAGCCTCAGTAGATCACGTCGAAGTCAAGGATGATGAGACCAGACCTCCTGCTAGATTTAACGAAAGCACACTCCTTGCGGCCATGGAAGGCGCGGGCAAGACCATCGATGACGAAGAACTCCGCGAGGCCATGGCTGAGCGAGGACTTGGAACTCCTGCGACACGCGCATCCATTATCGAGGCACTACTTCGCCAAAAATACATTCTCCGCGATGGTCGTGACATTCACGTCACAGCTAATGGTCTCCGCCTTATAGATACCCTGCTTGGGTTCGGAGTAGATACCCTCACCTCCGCGTCCATGACTGGTGAATGGGAGTATAAACTTCACCAGATGGAACATGGTAAACTTAGCCGCGAGGAATTCATGCAGGAAATCATCGACTTCACCGAGGACATCGTGGCCAAGGCGAAGAAGCGTGCAGACTACCTGAAAAACAAAGTTTTCCCAGACATCAAGGCTCCTTGTCCTAAGTGCCAAGCACCCACACTCAAGCAAACAGATGCCACCTACGAGTGTCATGAAGCTGAGTGTGATTTCCGCATGGGCAAGCACATCGCCAGCCGTCTGTTAGAAGAAAAAGAAGCAAACGAACTCTTCACCAAAGGAATGGTCGGACCGCTGGAAGGATTTAAATCTCGTTTTAACAAGCCTTTCGATGCTGCGCTCGTTCTAAACAAGAAGTTCAAAGTAGAATTCGATTTCGGTAATGATGACGAAGAAGTAGAACTCGATGACACCATGGTCATTGGTAACTTCACTCAGGACGATAAAGAGTTTAAAGTTTACGAGACGGAGAAATTCTACCGTGTCCCTGAGCTCAAGACTAAGAAGGAAGAGAACGGTGTCAAAATCTCCAAGATCTTGCTTCAGCAGCCAGTGAGCGCCGAGGATGCACTCCTCATGTTCCAGGGGCAGAAAAGCTCATTGATGACCGATTTCATCTCTAATAGAACAAAGAGAAAGTTCAAAGCGCATCTTCTTTACGATTTCAAAGCAAGCCGCCCAGTATTCGAGTTCCCACCTAGGGAAGCGAAAAAAGGCGCTAAGAAAAAGGTAGCTAAAAAAGCGGCCAAGAAAACAGCAAAGAAAGCCGCGAAAAAGGCAGCCAAAAAAGCACCTAAAAAGAAGGATTAGTTTTCAGGCTAGCTGTGATTTAAAAGTTTCTAATCAGTAGAAACTTTTATCACTCCAGCTCCAGATAGCTCACTCTTGCCACCGCTCTTGGGGGTTATGATGATCTGGGTGGTTAGACGTTCTTTCAGCTCTTGGACATGGGAAATGATGCCAATGACTTTGCCTTCTTGTCTGAGGGAGCTTAGCGCATCCATTGCCATTTCGAGAGTTTCTTCGTCTAGAGTTCCGAAGCCTTCATCCAGGAATAACGAGTCCATCTGGATGTTATCGCTCACCATCTGGGATAAGCCTAAAGCGAGGGCGAGGCTGATGAGAAAACTCTCGCCGCCACTGAGGTTCTTAGTAGAACGCTCCTCACCGCCTTGGTAGTTATCCAGCACATTGAGCTGGAGTGGTTCGTCTTTATCACGAGTGAGGAGGTAGCGGTCGCTAATAGTTTGTAGCTTAAAATTAGCAAAATTCACCACCCATTCGAAAGTCAGTCCCTGAGCGTAATTGCGAAATTTCTTACCATCTCCAGAGCCGATTAATCCGTGAAGTTGTTTCCAGACTTTTAGCGCTTCTTGTTGAAATTTTAACTTCTCAGCATCGGCTGTTTGTCTCGCCAGATTTTCATGGTGGGTCTGTAGACGCTCTACGATCTTTCCTAATCGCTGGTTTTTTTCCTCTAACAGTTTTTCTATTTCCAGTAGCTGTTCTTCGAGGACGTCAGCCTTTTCTGATGTGAGTGATTTCTCTCGTTCTAAAGTGAGATCCTTCTGATAACTCTGAGCCAAGGTTTCTAATCGTTCACCATCTACTTTTAGTGACTTGCTTTCATTTTCAAGTGTCACGAGTTCATCCTCTGGTAAAACTGCTAGAAGATAAGCTTCTTCATCCTTGAAATCATTCACTGTCAAAGCTTTCTCAAATACTTGTTGGTCTTTATCTAGCTTAGCTTGCACCTCGACTAACTGTTCAGCGGTCTCTTTCTGGCTTTGCTGGGTTTGGCTAACAGTTTTCTCCGTGCTGTGATGTTGAGCCTTAGAAATATTTGTGAGTTCAGTGACTTTGTTTAACTCATCAACCATCTGCGTTTCCACGCTATCGACTACTTTATCAGCAAAGATTTTCTGTCTCTCCGCTTGTAGTTTATTCCATGACTGCTTGCTAGCAGCGGCTTCAGAGGTCTGTGATTTCAACACTTCCTCTAAGCCTTTTAATCGCTCAGTAGTTTTATCGAGTTCGCCTTCTATCTTTAAAATATCGGCTTTGATTGGTTCAGCTTTTTTCTTAGCATTAAGCCATTGAATGCCACGTTTAGAAATGCTGTTAGAAAGATCATCTAGTGCTTCAGCGGTTAATTTTACATCATCAGTATACAAACTGACTTTCTCTTTCAGTTCTTCTTCCAGAGCTGCTAGTTGAACTCTCGATTTATCTAACTCAATGAGTAATGCTTTCCTTTCCTCCTCACGCTCTAGTAATCGCTCTTTATAACTTTTAAGAGTGAGTTCATGTTGCTTAAACTCTGACTCAGCTTTTTCTTTGTTAGTAAGTTGCTTAGAAAGTTTCTTTTCAGCATCTGAAATTGCTTTTATTAATTTTTCTAGCCTCTCGATTTCAACAACGGTTACTGAAGTTTTTCGATCAAGTTTTGCATCTACAAAAGGATGATCTTCCGAGCCACAGAGCGGGCATTCATCACCATGCACTAGTTGATCGCGGTGCTGTTCGAGAGAAAGAATTTTGGCTTCAAATTCTTTCTTCTCATATAGATGTTTCAACTCAGCTTCATGTTCGCGAAGCAACTTACCGTCTAACAATTTAGTAATATCTGCTTCTGTGATCTTACAGTTTTTTCCTTCTGTAGTCACTGTTTGCTCACTAACCTTGACTGCTTCTTGCTGATCTTTAGTAAGTTGGTTTCCTTTAGATATTTTAGCTTCTGCCTCAGTGATTTTAGCTGCTTGATTGGTGGTTTGCTTATGAGCTTGGTTCCATTGGGCTACTAGCTTCTTGATTAGCTCTGCACTTGCCGCTGCTTGCTCATCTTCGGGATGATTTTCTAGATAGTCCTGTGTCGCCTTAAGATCAGAGGTAAGTTTTTGTTTCTGATCTGTGAATTGCTGAATGTTTTTCTGCGCTTCCTTCACAGCATTCTGGGACTTCAGAATATTTTGATCATGTTTCTCCACCTGAGAGGCAAGCCCCACTAGCTGAGTGTCAAAAGATCTGACCTGCTTCCAGATAGGTCGCTGATCGTCTACCAATTTCTCTTTTGATAGTTTCTCAGTTTCAGATTTCTTCAATGCCGCAAAGGCTACTTCCAAGCTGGCTTTTTCTTTGGTTAATCTTTCGGTCAGCGTCTGTTGTTTTTCCTTTAGTGAGGTGCAAGATTTTCTGTCTTGTATCACTGAGGTGTGAACTATGCTCACTTTAGCTGCACGGTTTGCTGTTTCTAACAGAACTTGTTTTTCTGAGAATGATTTCTTCTTTTCATTGTGCGCTAAGAGCTCTGCTTTATTCTCAGTCTGCTTCTTTTCTAGTTTGGCTAAACCAGTAAGCCAATGGATTTTCTCTGCACTAGATTTTCTTTTTGAGTTGAGAGTTTTGACTTCAGTGGTGTAGGCAGTTTGCTCTGTATTTAGCTCGCTGAGTTCTTCTTGTCCGAGAAGTTGGACGCCTTCCATTCTGGCAGCTATTTCTTTTAATGCCTGCTCTTCTTCACGATGTCTCTCATGAACTTTCTTAGAGATCTCTGTATAAATATCTGTCCCTGTAATTTGCTCTAATAGTTCAGCTCGGACATCGTCTCCAGCTTCTAGAAATGCCGCGAAGTTCCCTTGCGCGAGCATGATAGACCTGGTGAATCGTTGGAAATCCATTCGGGTAATCTCCGTGACCTTTTTCGTAACCTCAGTGAGTTTACTAGCAAGACCATTGTATTTCTGATCTTTCTCGTTCCACTCTGAGATTTCTCGCTTCACCGCCTGGAGTTTTTGCCCGGCTGCTCCACGTGCACGCTTTTGATACCATTTTGATAAATATTGATGACCGTTGATTTCAAATTCCAGCTCTGCATAGCACTCACCGGTTTGCTGAGACATGATCTCGTTACTCGCCGCATTGATGCTGCCCAGCCTCGGAGTTTCTCCGTAGATTGCTAGACAGATAGCGTCCAAGACGGTGGATTTTCCTCCGCCTGTTGGTCCAGTGATAGCGAAAATTCCAGAGTCCTGAATCGTAGGATCGGTGAAATCTATCATCCACTCGCCATAGAGTGAGTTGAGATTTTTAAGTCGTAGTTTTAGGATCTTCATCTTACTTCCTCCGCTTCTACTTTGTCAGTGATTTCTGTGTATGCTCTGGTTAGCTCTGCGTGTTCAGCTTCTGCTACCCCGTGATCTATGAGGCAACGTTGGAAGACCTCTGCAGCACTAAGCTGATCTAGAGTCTCATCAGTGTTATCAGAGTTCTTTTTCATGGTCCGCTGTCGCATGGTTTTATTCTCTATTCTCAGGAGCTCCATAGCTGAACCTTCTAGCATGGATGTAATCTCCATCTTTAAACTTCCCTGGAAACTCTCACCCGTATAAATCACTTCTAGCCATGCATTACTGTTCTTTGTGACTAGTTTAGAAATTTCTGACGCTATCGTTTCTAAGTCTCCTTTGACCCTTTTTAGAGATTGGAAATTTGGTACTGTGAGAGTTTCTAATTTCATAGGTTCACTCGCTGTGAAATCAATCATGACCACTTGCTTCTGCTGTCCTGCTTCACCATAACCCATCGGAATAGGTGAGCCGCAATAGCGGATGTGTTCTCGTTTCCCCACAATCTGCGGCACATGGATATGTCCAAGAGCTACATAATCATAGACTTCAGAAAATGTCTCAGCTGATACATGTCCGAGTCCACCGACGTATAGGTCTCTTACTCCATCCCCCTCATTTTCTGCACTGCATCCCGCGGCGTAGAGATGCCCTACTGCTATCGCGGGAGCGGCTCTATTTCCTTGTTTCTGCTGGATGATTTCTGCCAAACCATCGTAATGAGCCTTTATCCCATCTCTGAGGTTTTTCTCTTTCTGCTGTTCCGTCTCACCTGCCACGGACTGACGTAAATCTCTATCTCTTAAATAAGGCACAGCTGCGATATATATAGACGTCTTACCATCACCATCCTTTATCTCAACAAGTTCATCTGCTAAGTCCTCGCATTTTTTCCCAACCACATGGATGTTCAGATGTGATAATAATTCTCTCGATCCGTTCAGCACTGAAGGGGAGTCATGGTTGCCGCCAGTGATCACTATCCATTCACAAATCTGACATGCCCTGGCAAGAAACCCAGCATACATGGTCCTAGACTGCTCGCTCGGATTCGCCGTATCAAAGATATCGCCAGCCACAATCAACCCATCCACACCCTCATTCACTAGCGTCTCCAAGAGCCAATCCAGAAACTTTCCATGCTCAGTAAATCTCTGCCGACCATATAGTTTCTTGCCGATATGCCAGTCAGCTGTGTGAAGAATCTTCATACCAATAACCTGATTCCACAAGCATTTCAGTCAATGCTTAAATCTGGATTTTAGGATCAAATAAGATAGATTAAATATTACGAACCTTAGCAAGATGGCCATCCAAAAGCTACAAAAATTCATCTGCGAACTAGAAAATATAGCGTGCTTGTATAATGATGCTCGTGTAGAAACATGTTGCGATATTTAAATTATCTCAGGAAATGTTGCATAGATACGAGTTCTTCGTACTTAAGACGAAGAAAATTGGTTTGTATAAACGCCTGGTGGATAAGGCTGAGGAACTTTAAGGGCATCAGGTTAATTATTTAAGAGAGTGCTATAAGTTAGATTGACAAGTGCTCGACTATCAGAAGAATAAAAATTATTAACGATACGCAGTTTCTCTACGATGACCCTTAATAACCAAAAAGAGCAATTTAGCTCATCCTTCGCTCAAGCAATCGCGAGTGTGGCTTGTCTAAAAGTGAGTAAATGCGATATTGATGATGACAGTATCGACATAACAATGGTACGAACTGGCGGACTTGCTGAAAGTGTTGATATACAATTAAAATGTACGGCCGATCCTATTCCTGCAGATGGAGATTTAAAATACGTACTTAAGCTTAAAAATTATGAGGATTTATCTCGTATAACTATTATGCCTCGGATCTTGGTTGTCCTTTTTGTTCCCTCAGATTGTCAAGACTGGTTAGACATTACGGAAGAAAGTGCTATTTTAAAACATGCAGCATGGTGGATAGACTTAAGAGATGCGCCCTCTACTAATAACCAAACGAATATCACTCTCACTATTCCGAGAGGCAATCTGTTCAAGCCACACGTTCTCACTGAGTTGCTAGACGAAACTTTAACTAAATATCAAGCATGACTGGAAGTTCTCATCAGATAAGTCATATCACTCACCAAGATCTAGCTGCATATGCTCGCTCTGTGGGCTGGAAGTATATTGGCAGCTATGGCCACGCAGCTAGTGTATTTGATCAAGATGATCATAAGCTTCTGATCCCTATGGCTAGTGACTTTGGAGATTATAATTTACGTATGTCAGAGGCCATAAGTAATCTTTCTGCTTTCGAGAATCGCTCTATAGATGCAGTGTTGCACGACTTAGCTTATGCATCATCTGATGTGTTTCGTATACGGCTAGCTAATCCATTATTCGATGATGGAGAAGTCACTCTTGATCAAGGAATTATTTTATTCGATAATGCTCAAAAGATGATCCATGCAGCTGCTCGCTCTGCGATCAGCCAAAAAGCCTATCATCTTGCTCGTGCCGGAACACAGGCTGAAGAATTCTTAAAGTCTGTCAAGCTTGGTCAAACAGAGATAGGAAGCTATATTCTTACAGTAGTAGTTCCTGTGAGCCCTGACCTACTTGATGATCAGGCTGATGACGCTGCTCTACCATTTGAACGAAAAGTCACACGAGGTTTAGTTTCTGGACTAAACTCCTTAAAAAACGCTCTAAGCTTACAAGTCGCAAGTCAGTCTCTCACACCATTTCTAGAATCAGTAGAACGAGGAGTAAGTGCCAACCTCTGCGAAGCCATATCGAATATTGGTGAGAAAACAGATGGCTCTATTATTGATACTAAAGTCACTTGGTCTCGTAATCGCCCTGCACCGCAAGTAGTAACTGAGACAAGGTTCCAAGGCGGGGATTTTTCGTTCCTGCGTTCAGCAGCTTCTAATTTAAAGAAACAAGCGTGGGATGAAGAGATGCTGATTAGTGGACCAGTAACGAGAATTGAGAGTGAAGAAGCTCTTTTTGGAGGTGATGTTTTTGTTAATGCATTAGTAGGTGAATCTGTTCGACGTGTGAAATTAAACCTTGAACAGCAGCAATACCAGTTAGCAAATGAAGCGCACCTCAATGGCCATGATATTGAGGTTAAGGGGCAAATTGAGAAGCAGGGAAGATACCTCACTATCACTGAGCCAATTGATTTTTCAGTTCTAGATTCTGAGGATTAGTAATGATTATAAACTATTTATAATCTTACAAAGTTGGATTTTTGTAGTTACTAGCAATGAAATTGTAAATTTCATTAATTCTACACGGGCTATAATAAGAAATAAAATGTAACTATTCAGGTCTAAAAAAAATCAAAAATAAAGCTTGTACTTTTTTGAACACATGCTTCACTATCATCTGTGA